>WOVY01005505.1:0-16842 GCA_013436015.1 Rhipicephalus annulatus
GGCGGCGAGATCCGCCGAAAGGGCCCTCTCCGCGCCGATCGCTCTCGGACCGATTTTTGCGGCGTCTGCCGCCGAATCGGTCACCGCGGACCAATAGGAGCGCTAGTCAAGGAATTTTGAAAAATGGCGGCCAAGCCCTACTCACTTGTTATGCCGCAGTGCACGTAACTGAATGTTGAAACCAACGGGAGTTTAACCTACTCTGTGCCTACTTCGCCTCCATATTTCGTGAAAGAGGTGACCGAGCTTGCTGTTGGCGTGACCGAGCTTGTTGCGGTCTCGCAAGCAAAACGAACCCACCAAACGCTGCTGGCGTCGGTGGTTTTCTGCTCTTCGTGCAGTACAAGAAAGCCACTTCCCAGCAAAGTAAGCAGTACTGTCCTTTTCTTGCTTCTTGCGTACGAGAATCATCACCACCGGATATCGTAGTAGCGTTTGCAAGCCGCGACAACAACCGGGTGACAGCGCATCGATCCCTCGTTCTAGTAGATGGCATATTCGGCGGCGCGGGGCGCGTCCAGTGTGAACGACGCTGCGTTTCGCGGCGTCGCGAGAGGAATTTCGGTCGCTGTAGAAAGCAGATGTTTCAGTGTGAACTAGCATTAGTCCGAATGCCATACTTTAGGCAAGGGTCAGCGATACAGTGGGAACAACACAATTCAGGCAATACGTGATGGCGAGTAGCAATGGCTATGTGGTATTTCTTTATTTATTTAAAACATACAGCCAGTCCGAATGCCATACTTTAGGCAGGATCATCAATACAATGGGAATAACACAATACAAGAAATAGACAATGCTACAGAACAATATGAAATATAGAACAGATCATAATGTAGGAACAAGAGTATTTTTGTTTAAAACGAAAGCCTGAATGATACACAAACCAAACAAGTTTCATAACACCACACAATTTCACTACACGAGCAGTACAGTAACAGCAACTACCTCTCATTTACCATAACGGCTTGACATATAGTCATGCCGCCTTGCAGGAGCTAACAAAGTTTTTCATCCATCAATCCATATACACATGCAGCACAAAAATATAATGACACTAAGTTGTACAACTACGTAAGGTTATGCTTGCAACAAAAGCTGTGGCACATGTCACCCACAATGCAAAGTACGAGTAATGCAGGTACTTACTAGTATATATATTTACACATTCAATGCACAAAATACGCTTAGGATGTGCTTCCAAGTGAACAAAAGACATGACATGAAGCTGGCACTGAATAGTAAAGGTAGCTTAAATAACTATTTAAATGCAAAAACAAGAACAGCCACACTTACAGTAGCACAAGAGACATCATACATCTTACACGACTTTTCTACCAGTAATAACTAATGCTACCTGCAGCAACATGCATTCCAATTCTTCGGCTACTACACTCTTTGAGCTTTGAATTTTGTCCTAAGGAGATGGTTTTTTTTTCACGAGAATTGAGATTCTAGGTCTTAAAAACGTGGCAAGGAGTTTGTCCGATATGCAGTTGCATGTAGGAAAGCAATTTTCTAAGTACAGAGAACTTTGAATGGTACTCTGAAGTTTAGATGCAGAGAAACTCTGTTTGCAATCAATGAATCTTCATTTAAGCGCACATAATTTTCAGCAGCTGGTGATGGGGCTGTCAATGCCGGCTTCTCTTTGTTGTAGCACTTCAGCATTGTAAGCTTGTTTCCCTCGGCTGAGCTTGTGATCGCTTCAACACAGGCCTTGACAGGAAATTGCTTTCTTGACTTGTGCAAACAACATAACCAGCAAGGTACTCCAAGGATTCATGTTCTAAGTCTTGAATATCAAGGATGGTCAGACGGACGAACAACATACATTTTGCTTCATTTGGTTTGTTGTCATCGGCCGTGCCAGTCAAGAGAAAGCAGTCTTCTTCAGTGTAGCTGCCGTCCTTACTTGGCCCCAGAAACTGGGCCATCGTAGCACCTGGAAGCGAAAACTTGAAATTCCAAGAACACGAGGCACCGGGTTTCTTACTCTTAGTGTAGAGAAAAATTCTCTAGGGCCTCTTAGCCGAACCAGCTCAGGAGCAGAAACTTAAAGTTGTACTTTCAAGAAACAGTGCCTGCAGTAGCAACACTGATGTTGTCGCTAGGATAACGCCAGTCCTGCACTGGTTTCCAGGTGGCTTTTTTTTTCATCCCCAATGCATATTTTTCAAAAGTGCAATTGTTTCTTCAAGAAACTGAAGGGGCCTTTCCATACTCAACATGAGCAAAATGGCTCAAAGCCAGTTTTGTTGTTCTGGAAGTCCATGAGTCTGAACCATCGAAGCATCATTCAAGAACCATGCAGTTGTCAAAGATGGTTTATCTAATGTTCCCATTATCTACAAGCAAGCGTACTGCAGCAGCAGTGTCGCTGTTGATAGAGATGAATGCTGGCCCCTCCTTCATTTATCATAATGGCTTCGGTCAACTGAAGAAGGCTTCAGGTGGGGAGCTAGCTTTAGCTCTGCATTACTGTCTATCTCGACAAGCTTCTTTATAGGCTCGATGGATATTTCATTTCCTGGCAGATTGTTTTTTTTGCTACTTCTTCGGGCAAGTATATCTTCTGGCCCTCAGTTAAGTGGCTCCTCAGGTTTTTAAGGAGATGAGAAACGTCAGCCATAAAAAAGTTGCTTAGATGCTTCACATGGGTGGGGACACGAGGTATTAGGCTTGCTGTGCTTGCCTACAATTATACCGAACAGTTTCAGACGGCTTGGTTCCCCCCCTCCCATGTCTGTCACCACAACATCTACTTTCAGGTAAATTGCCTCACATGCTTTTATGATGACAATGATTATATCCTTTACTGTTTTGGCATGGAATGAATTTCTTGTCAAATGGTAAGCAACTGTTTGCTTCCAGCGGGTTGTTATCCCACCGAGCATAAATACCAGCCCATGAGTGGCCAAACAGTCGGGTGGCAGTGTTCCGTCTGCAAGAGGTATAGTTGGGGCTCCAAGCACTGTTGCCGAGGATGGGTTGTACACTAAGTTTGGTGCAAGCTGCATCTCACCGAGCATTAAAGTGGCATGCCGCTCCTCTGGTGACATGAGGCTAATTTATGGAGTGGAAAGATTTAGTTAGGCGATGCAAAACACTGGTGCTATGGTAACAAGACAGGGTCAACGGTCATGGGCACCTGTCTGTGCACTTACCTTTAGTGCGAGAGACGCCTCGATGTGCTCCAGAAAACCTGGCGTGAACTTGTACACTTTTAAGTGACGATGTGGGGTGCGTTCTGTTGGCAGAGGTTGTCCAAGCTCCCTGACTGAGTCATAGCCACGTGCTCCACAAGAAAGTCTCATTTTCAATGCCTTTATAACAGTCTTTTTAGTCCATCAAGTCCCCTGCATTGTTGCCATCTTCAGACATTTAACTTGGTCTTCATTCAAGTATTTGTTTAGTCCTGCAACAAGGCGCTTATTTGCAGTTAGTGCCTGGAAACGCTGCCTCTGAGCAAGTTGAAGCTTCCGTCGCGTCGCCTGAAGTTCAATTTCAAGCTGGTCCACCCTCTTCTGTAGAGTTGCTTGTATCAAGTGGCCTGAAATAGTGCGCCTAAATTAGGTCTAAGCAGTTGTGAATGCTATACAGGCAAGAGCGGGGGCTAGGTGGTGCTTCATATTGAAGATGACACGCAGATACAGAAAGCGCATGCACGGAACAGCCTGTTTGCTGTTCTCTGTATGTCTATTCTTTATCAGTGCGATATCTCCCCTAGTTTTAAATAGCATTGTTAAGAATGCGTTGCTCACAGCAAATGACCTGCATGAGAGCAGGGAAGTGCAACACAAAAACATCAGGGAAGCGCAGGAATATCTAACATTCCCGCATGTTTCTTTTCTCTTGTTCCCTTCATGCAGTTCATTTTCTCTCACTCTGCACGAGTTGCACACAAATCGGTACTGTTACGAGTATAATGTATTGTTATTCACAAAACAAAGGGCCTCGACCTCCTAGTAGCATGGAAAATGGCATTGAAAGAAAGGTTGTGTCAGCTTCCGTAAGTATATGCGAGTTCGATTCCCGACTGCGGCGGCTGCATTTTCGATGGAGGCGGAAATGTTACGTTAAAGAACCCCAGGTGGTCAAAATTTCCGGAGCCCTCCACTACGGCGTCCTCTCTTAATCCAATGGTGGTTTTAGGACGTTAAACCCCACAAATCAATCAGCTTCCGTAAGTATGTCGCTATGCGAAAAGAGGCATTGAATGATGGCACACAAAAAGTTCGAACAAACTGTTTAACTCACCAGCCTGTGTACTTTCTGGCTGGAATGGAGCAGGGATCTGTAGATCTAGTTGCATATCAGGAACATTTGCGTAGAGCAAAAAGCAAGTTGACAACCAGTAATATAGAGAGGCATTGGTATCTCACATGGGGAATACACATGCTTTGGGCCTCACAAAATATCTGCCTGTTTGCTTGGATCAGCTGTAGACCAGCTTTATTAGACGTGAAGGTAAGTTTGAACCATATTTTGCAACATAAAAACAGATTGTAAATTACAAAATATAAAAAATCTCTGTGCTGTCTGCACGGCATATATCGTCTGTATGTGAACGGATGAAGAGCATGAGCACGCAATTTACCAGCTGATGGAAAGGTAGGAGCTCACAGACGGGAAAAAACTTACCATTCTCAGTGTCGAACTGGCTGGGGTTCGACATCAACCGTTATGTTTTGCTTGACTTTTGGGGTCATCTGGGTAGGATACATGAACAAAATGGACAGATGATAGCTCAAGGATTGTTTTCATTGCAATAATCAAATTTGAATTGAACGCTGTGAATAGCATTCAAGATCATTTGTCCTAATGAACACCGGGAACAAACCAGTACTTTCCACTCTTGTTCCTTTCATAGGGTGGCTTGCGTGGGTTTGCAACTGGTCGATGCAAAACGATGCTTGGCGTCGCAAATGGCCTTAGCTTCTTTTCACCGGTATTCGTGAGAATAATTGGTTTCAAACTAGTCTCTGTGAAATGATCCTGTAGCAGAGTTGGAAACGACTTTCGGAGCATGTTGTAAAGCGAAGTTAGCAACGCGCGCAGAGATAGAGAACTAGAGATAGTAGAACTCACTGATAAAATTTATGAATGTTTATCGCTATTACAATAATAATATTTGCTGGGGTTTTACGTGCCAAACCACGATATGAGTAAAAGGCACGTCGTAGTGGGCTGCTCCGGTAATTTCGCGACTACTTCGGATTCTATTACGTGCACTGAATACGCGCCGTACATGAGCCTCTAGCATTTCACCGCCATCGAAAGTACGACCGCCGAGGACGGGATCGAAGCGCATCTTTCCGGTTAGCAGCCGAGCACAGTAACCGCAGTAACTGACATACCACGACGGCGGACAGATTTAGGTCACGTGCAACACAATGCGGATATCTGTGAGCGAGTTTAGTGCGCTTCCCTCGCTTTATTTACTTCCATGCTAGGCTCGTTGTGCATCACCTACGTCAGCGGGTTCATAAAGCACTAAAATGAATAATCTCGACAAATGTGGGCCATCAAAACCAGCGCGCACGAATGAAATGCTATTGAAGCTCGGCCACATGCACGTGTATGCTTTTTCTTGCGCTTTTGTGTCGATTTATTTACCTCGCATAGTCGTGCAATGGCCGACGATTCGAAGTCTTTCCGTCCAATTCTGTGCAACCACACTTTCATCTGGTTAGGTTCTGCTTGACCCGCGGGATGCAAAATAACTTCTTGCCGTCTTCCGTCCGGTTTCGGCACCCAAACGCACAGCAACACGGCATATCGGACCTTCCAGAACGAAATCACTACACAACGTGCCTAGCGGAACAGGCGAAGCGAGCGCTCTTCTCGCGGACTGTGGGATCCTTCATGGCGTAGCAAGGTGACGTGTCACAGATCAGCCTATCGCGGGCGCCGTCGGCCTTCATGAAAGGTTTTCGATACTTTTGAATTTATTGAGGAACTTAAAGTGTAGTATGCCTTCATTAAGATCAATTATTATTATGAGCCCAGTAAGTACCTTTCTCCCGATGAACAGCTCACTGTACAGTGATAGGTACAGTACACTGCAATAGGTACAGTACGGTACAGTACAGGACATAGGTACAGTACACTGCACCTATTGTCACATAGTGTCTGTAACGTCACTATGGACGTCATAAGGCTGGAAAGGATTTTCTGTGGAGCTTAATTGCGTCACATAAATAGAAGCAGAGTGGAACGGCTTTCATTCGCTCTCGGATGGACCTGTCTTGATTGGTTTGCGCGTAAATAATCTCCTCAGAGGCAGCAGCTTGCAGGATAAATGAAGGAATTTACAGAGTGCCAGCTCTGCACGTATTGGCAAACGATAATAGAATCCTTCGGCAGTTAAGACGCCCAGGCCTCACATCAAGGGCTAGGCCGGAACAACAAAGTACGTGTCTTCTGCAGCATGTAAAAAATAAATTACAAAGATGAAGCAATAAACCTACAGTAACGATACAAATACCGTCAAGGAGAAGCAAGCTGAAAGATAGCAGGTAGAAGCCCGGATAAGACAAAAGCTTATTCTTCCACCACCCACCACATCTCATTTTTGCTTATTGCGTCATATTTCTTCTACTCTGTGTGCCGAGTCTATTTCACCTTTTATTTGTGTCTCTTCTGGTATTTCCCAGTTTCTTTTTTCCGTCGATCGTAGCATTTCGGAGCACCTACCATCTTTGACAACGGCTTCGCGTACGGGCACACTTGTTAGACACTTCCAGTTGGGCGTACGTAACGAGCCTACGTACAGCGGTGAACACTGCTAGGGTGAACACGCGAGCACGTGGCCGACGGCCCTGTCAGCGCCCCGTCATCACTGGAAACATTGCGCAAGCGCATCACGCCTTCCGTGAAATAGTTGTTCCACCGCGCGTATGACGTCATGAATGCACTTGCTCGTCGTCTGCTAAGCCTCATTTTTGTTTTCTAAGCCCATGCATCCTGCATTTTAGGATTTTTTTAAACATCTGTGCTTGAACAGAACAAGAAAAAAAAACTTGTATATCTATGGGGGCGTACTATTCGTTCTCTTCAAAGCTGTGCATGCAACGCCGTATATAAAACAACCAAACATCTTTTGCAGCAGTTCATTCTGTCGCCAGATCGTATTATGGCTACGGTTTCTGATGATGAACGGCGCTCAATTGTTGATCTTTCCCTGAAAGGTTATTCCCAGCGGCATATTGGCGCTTTATTTATTAGGCCCCTGAAGACTGTGAACAGGATAACTCAAGCCTACAAGTATGAAGGTCGCATTCAGAATGCACCCCGCGTGCCCCTCCCTAAAGCTACCACAGACGATGAAGACGCCCTCATAGTTGCAGCTGCTGTTCGTAACCCTTCTTGCCAGCCCCAGCAATACGCGAGGACTTGGATTTGGATGCTTCGGACACCACTGTTCGACGTCGCTTGCGTACTGAGGGCCTTCGCAGTCGCGTCACAGCGCAGAAACCACTACTAACGGCGGCACACAAGGACGCACGATGGCAGTTCGCTTAGTTGCACGAAGCATGGACATCGGAAGAGTGGAGCTGCGTCATCTTTTCCGATGAGTCGATGTTTTCGACGCGACAAGACCAAAGACTGCCTGTTTGGAGACTACCAGGCACGCGGTGAGGCAAACTTCCTGCTTTGAAAAGCAATTGTTTTAGTTAACGTCAAAATGCCACGCAGGGACGACCCAGACAACGTGCAAGGTGTTTCTGCCAGTGGTAGATCGAGTGTGAGCGTGTGGGGTGCTGTTTGAAGATTTGGTTTAGGGCCCCTGCAACGCAAAACGTGGACACTTACCGTCGGAATAATTGAAACAACGTGCTGTTACCATATGCGAGCAGTTTATTCCCAGACGGTGATTACCTGTTTCAACCGGACCAGTCACCGTTACACACGGCGCGGGCTGTCAAGGAGTTCCATGCGGAGCAGCACATGCAGCTACTGGAATGGCCTCTGAAAAGAGCGGACCTGAATGTGATAGAAAACGTGTGGGGCCGTCTGAAAGCTTCTTTGGTAAGGAAGTCTCTTTATTCCGCGACTTCGGACCAGTTGTGGGCGCAAGTCAGCAACGAGTGGGAAAGGCTGAAAGCCGATCGGGAATATGTTCAATCACTTTACGGCTCGTTACCGTCCAGAATAGCTGCACTCGTTGCTGTAAGTGGTCACATGACTCGCTATTAGATTTGCTCATGTTTTTATATTTCTTTTCAAGGTCTTGTTTAACTAGAATTGCAAAAGTGCAATTTTCTTGAATAAAAATTTTAATAACCATCCCTCTTACACTCCCTTTTTTTCTTCAACGCGCCAATCTTCAATCCAGATGGACCTTGAAATGCAGAAGGTATCAGCTCAGCGAACAAAAATGTGGCTAGCAGACGACGAACAAGCGTATCAATGACGTGATGCGTGCGGTGGAAAGAGTGTTTCGCTAAGCACATGCTGCGCATGTGCAATGGTTCCAACGATGGCTGTTACATGGCACTGATAGTGCCGTCGGCCACGCGCTCACGTGTTCACCTTAACAGTGATCACCACTGTACGTGACACAATACGTTGTGTATGCTGTATGCGAAGCGCTCAACTACACTTTTAGTTCAACGTATTGACCGTATCGAGATACGTTTGGTTCAACTAGACGTATCTTTTTAGAAACAAAACAGCTTTTGGGTGCTTTTTATCGCCCTCGTGAGGTAGCAGCGCAACATCGTCCCTCAAAATAAAATACACTCGGCTTGGGCCGGCTTCGTCGCTCTCTGCGTTCGACGCCGTTGCTGCCGTTTTGCTATCTGGTTCCTGTATCAAACGAGATATCGCGAGAGCGTCACGCCACGTACGCTTCGCCTCGTCACGTTTACGCCAGTCGTGTTTTTTCTTTCTGGCGTACGCGCGCATTTTTGAAATCGATAAGTTACGTACTGCACATGCGCAGTTCTCTCCTCTGGCAGTGCTGCGTACGTGGGCTCGTTACGTACGCCCAACTAAAGGTGTCTATTAGCGAGGTGGTTTAATGCCACCGTCACCGCCATGTGCTGAATTAGATGCATGAGCAGAGCCCATTCTTGCGGCCGGTTATGGTTCCTTGATTGTTGGGTGGCAGCGATTAAGCTTCTTGCCACCTCACGTGCCAAGTTTTATTCCCGCGTTCAGGACCGGTGGTCTACGTTTGGATGCGTAAATATTCTACTTGCGCTCTGCCTGATCTTCCTTATCTGCTGCTGTTCTCCACAGAAAAGATTGATTGATTGATTTGTGGGGTTTAACGTCCCAAAACCACCATTTGATTATGAGAGACGCCGTAGTGGAGGACTCCGGAAATTTTGACCACCTGGGGTTCTTTAACGTGCACCCGAATCTGAGTACACGGGCCTACAACATTTCCGCCTCCATCGGAAATGCAGCCGCCGCAGCCGGGAATCGAACCCGCGACCCGCGGGTCAGCAGCTGAGTACCTTAGCCACTGGACCACCGCGGCGGGGCTTCTCCACAGAAAAGGAGTCAAGAACTTTGAACATCGATGTAATTTTCTATAGCAAAGCGGCTTTCATTCTCATTCAATACGTGGTCAGACCACGATTGAGCACAAAGCACCATAAGGAGTTATGCTACTTATTATAGTTATAAAAAACATAAATTATAAAAAAAGCTTATATTTATGCCCTAAATTCAGGCATGGAATCGCCGCTTGTCTGATGAAGACTGGTACAACGACCTAAACATCACATTAAAGAAAACAAAAAAAACGTTTGTATGGTATTTTGCGCAAAAAAATTGGTGAATGGTATTCTGGAGGTGCTGCGTTAGAGTGCCTCGAGCGTGCAGTGGAGGCGAACGACTGCATCAAGTTAAGTCACACGTGACACATGAGCGCCATCTGGCAGTTATTGCGGAAAACGAAGCACGCGGCTTGCGTGCCCATCTCGGAGGTGATAAGATGTAGAACGCAAGGTGACGAGTAGGTGCCACCACCGTGTGGTCATAGGAAATCGTTGGAAATACTTGCCTTTCCGTGCGAGTGTTGCTTTGTCAGCACAACGTGATGAACGCTACGGTCCTTAAAATTACTTCTATATGTCTTTTTAGTAACAATACACACAGACAGAATATTGACGTGTTGTTATTGTGCCTCCGATATGCGCAATAATTGCTTTCCCGATGACAATCGCACAAATATGAACGCTGAATATTGAGCACTGTTGATGGGCGCTTCGGGTGGTATCGGCTGTTTGGGCTATCGTTTGGTGTCATTTGGGCTGTCGTTAAGGGCGGACAAACAGGCAAATGAACAGACAGACAGAATTGACAGACAGAATAAAATTTTTGCTTCGAAGGTCCCCAAGAAAGACTATCGTCTTTAAAACAAACCATACTCTCAAACAAGAATGCCCCTGCTAAACACACACGATGAACAGCAGACAAAACGGACGCAAGAGGGGCACCTGAGTTTCGTCACTTCTGTCGCCTGGCAAGCGTGACATCACACACACCATCTTGTCAATAAATCTGGCAAGCCAAGTGAGTGTACAATCTTGTCAATAAAACTGGCAAGCCAAGTGAGTGCTTAGAGGCAATCTATAAAACAGTCTGCGAAACTCTTAAGCATTTTATTGAACTCAAATTAGAAAAACCCGCAAATAAATGCGCCCACTTAATTTATTGAGGTCCATTCATCTCGAAAAGTTGCCTGAGTTCGTCTTTGACGATTTACGCATAAGAGAGTTAGCCACCCATTAGGTCGCGCCTCTGATTGCTGCTATTTTATAGTGTCACGGGGTCGTGATGTGGCCGAAGACAGGAAACTTCGTGTTGGGATTTAACTGTTTATTTGGGCGAACCTGTGCCCGGTAAAGGGAAAGTCTAATTACAGCAGCTGTCTTGCACAGATAGCAGTCTCGGACTGATAGCGGCGAACGCAGCGTCGGCCTTCGATCAACAACTGACAAGTGGCGAAGCACGTCGGCATTTATACCCATGCCGTCGAATGTTCTAGCGTTATCGCTGGCGGTGGCGTAGGTTCCAGAGCAATCTGTACCGTTCGCACAGTGGGCGTGATCTTATCGAAATGATCTACTACAATCCGGAACCTTCTCGAAAACTGCAGGCGCGGTTTGCGCTGAGAATCGTGTGGTGTTTTGGGACGATAACAAATACTTGGGAAATGGAACATGGCAATAGTGTATTGCAGAAAAAATATGGCAATGTCATCAAGGCAATGTCATCATCGAATTGCTGGTTACTAAAATACTCTCCAATAACTCTTATCCCTTACTCTTCCCAATCTAGGGCTCTGAAAGCCTGCTGTAAACATGCAGCGAATAACATCGGAGAGATAGTGTCTCCCTGCCTAACACCCTTATTTTTCAGGATTCTGTCACTTTCTTTATGGAGAACTCTAGTCGCTGTGGATCCACTGATTTCTTTCGGTATGTTTATGTAGTGTTCATCTATCTCCTGATTCCAGAGTGCCAGCATTACTGCCGATGTCTGGACTGAATTAAACGCCTTCTTGCCATCTATGCAAGTTATGTATAGGAGTTGGTTGTACGTCTCCCTTATGGAAACAATTACTGAGGCTTAAGTGATTCAGCAGCAACATGCTACTTATAATAATATGAATACTTATTGTAAACAGTTTATAAGTATGCTCTCCCCCCCCCTCTCTCTCTGTATATATATATATATATATATATATATATATATATATATATATATATATATATATCATCAACCTGGCTACGTCCACTGCAGGACAAAGGCCTTTCCCATGTTCCGCCAGTTAACCCGGTACTGTGCTTGGTGCTGCCAATTTATACCCGCAAACTTCTTAATCTCATCTGCCCACTTCAGCGGTTATCCTGTCTACGCGCCACATGCCCGGCCCATGTCCATTTCTTCTTCTTGATTTCAGCTATGATATCCTTAACCCCATTTGTTCCCTAATCCACTCTACTCTCTTTTTGTCTCTTAACGTACACCTACCATTTTTCTTTCCATTGCTCGCTGCGTCGTCCTCAATTTAGGCTGAACCCTCTTTGTAAGTCTCCTGGTTTCTGCTCCGTAGCTAAGTACCGGCAAGATAGCTGTTATATACCTTCTTCTTAAGAGATAGTGGCAATCTACCTGTCATAATTTGAAAGTGCTTGCCAAGTTTGCTCCACTTCATTTTTATTCTTCTAGTTACTTCAATCTCGTGGTTCGGCTCCACGGTTATTACCTGCCCTAAGTACACATAGTTTTTTACAACTTGAAGTGCACTATTACCTATCCTCGAAGCGCTGCTTTTTTCCGAGGTTGTTGTACATTACTTTCGTTTTCTGCTGATTCATTTTAAGACCTACCATACTGCTCTCCTTGTCTACTCCGTAATCACGAGTTGCAATTCGTCCCCTGAGTTACTCAGCAGTGCAATGTCATCGGGCGGAGCGCAGGTTACTAAGGTACTCTCCATTAACACTTATCCCTAACTGTTAAAGCAGCGATGGCGTAGTGGTTAGAGCATCCGCCTCGCATGCAAAGGGTCCGTGGTTCAAATCCCGGTGCCGCGCAGTTCCCAACCGGATAAAAAAAAAAATCCGCGTGGTGATGGGAACTGCATTACGAGGCCTGGGGTGCGGCCCCACTGGTTACCACCGCCGGGAACGCACTCCCTCACCAGAGAAGGATTGGCCACTCTGGTGCAGTATCTGGCTACTACCTCCCACATGCATACGTCAAATATATATATATATATACTATATATATATATATATATATATATATATGGGAAAAAAGTGTATGAAGTGTGTACATAAGGGCTCGTTTTTCGGGGGTTTAGTTATTTTATTTTAACACAATATAATGAAATCTAACAGACAGTAATTCCAAGGAAAGTATAGTGGAGATTATTAACTGAATTTGAAGGTAAATATGAAGAAGGAAAAGTGGGTGAAATGTAACTTGCCGTGGGCAGGAACTGATACTGTGACATTCAAATAGCGCGATCGATGCTCTACCACTGAGCTACCATGGCGGCTATCCTCCCAGCCAATTTATTGGGTAAATATATGAATTTTAAACGTGGGAGTGCCAGTCAGCGCCATCTGTAGCCTTGGCGGCGAGTGTGGCACACTCTTTTATGAGCCTGTGTGGCGTGACGTAGCACGTAAACTTATTGAGAGCTGACACCTCACCAACAGTCCCTCGTATATATATATATATATACATACATACGTATATATATATATATATATATATATATATATATAGATATATATATATATATATATATATATATATATATATATATATACGAGATATAACAAACAGTAATGCCAAAGAATGTACAGGGGAAGTTATTAAAACCAATGGAATGTAAATAAGAAGAAAGAAAAGTGGATGAAAAAATTACCAACTGTGAGCAGGAATCGAACCTACGACCTTCGAATTACGCGTTCGTTGCTCTCCGAAGGTCGTAGGTTCGATTCCTGCTCACAGTTGGTAATTTTTTCATCCACTGTTCTTTCTTCTTATTTACATTCCATTGGTTTTAATAACTTCCCCTGTACATTCTTTGGCATTACTGTCTGTTATATCTCATAATAATTGTGTTAAAACACGGAAAAAACGAGCCCTTAGGTATACACTTCTTTCCCTTATATATATATATATATATATATATATAGAGAGAGAGAGAGAGAGAGAGAGAGAGAGAGAGAGATGGATAGGTAGATAGATTGATAGATTGATGAACGGGCGACGTATGTTTATTCCAAAGCACTTCTTGCTTCTCTGCTTCTACAAACCTTCCATTCCATCATACGTCACACGATTTTCCCTTCCCCTGAAAGATAACGATTACAAACTACAACAAATTGAAGAAAAGATTAAACAAAAATAATGCCCAAATTCACAGTTTCACGTTCCGACAGAGTTCCATAATATCACTTTATCTTCAAGGCCGAGGGAGCACATCCGGTGAATTCTATAACAACTCTGGGGGGTGAGGTTGACTGTTGCGTACTGGACAACACAAGTACACCTTGAACGGGGAAACTGCAGATAATGAAACTTCTTATATTCTTGCGAGGAATGAACGTGGTGTGACGGCTTTCGAGCACCAGCAGCATGATTTGCGTAGGCGTCGTGCTCTCTGTCTTGATTAGTACACATGCAGCGTCACCCGTCCGCGTGTTTGTTGACCAAGACTGATACGGTAATTTGTGCGTCCTTTCACAGTGCGGGCTGTGGTTTTGCGCCTGCTTCGTCACTTTGTGCCCTGTTGTCTCAATAGTTTTGATTGTAGATTGAGTCTTGATCTCTTTCGGAGAAAACTTGAGCGGTGTTCGTTTTCGCGAAAGTATCTTGAATTAGATGACTTCTTTGTCTTAAGCGATACATATTGAACTTGTCGTTGCTTCACTTGACCCGCTTGTAGACGTCTGTGTTTAAATCCTTGAGTGTTCTACCAAAGATGTTTCCGTTCGTAGTCGTCCTTGTTGGTGTGGCATTTGGAGACTCTGTTGTTGTTAGGCTTGCGTTTGCTGGCATGGTGGTGTTGCTGCAAAAAAGCTGAGGTGGCGGCCGTTTTTGACCATGGCACTGATTTTCTGGGCAACTTGATGTGGTGTACAAGAGGCAGGGGGACACAATCCAGCACGCTATGAGCGTAGTCTGTGGACTGTTATGTTGCATTTCGGGTAATGAAGATTGTGCGCTAGAAGTTACTGGATTATCTTCGGAGGCTCTTGCAACACCATTCCTAATGGACGCTTCTGCCTCTCGGCAACGTGTGCGAATTTGATGCTTCCGAGCCTCCTGTGTTGTTGAGACTCTGAATTGTCAGTGCACTGAATGGTGACACCGCAGGAGGCGTGGTTTGGTCAGATTTCAGTCGGAAATATTTGTCTGTCTGTGTAACTAACGAGTTAAGCTGTTCTGACGCATGTATCTGCATAGAAGAGCCACAGCATGGCTGAGTATCTTCCGAGTTCCTCACCTCCTTATCAATCGTAGTGAGCATGTGAGATGCGAGGTTTAGCGTTGTGAGCAGCTGAAGAGCCAAGCGACGGAAAAGCAGGAGGTGGTTGAAGTGCGCCAGACTGAGAGTACAGTGCACAGGGTGGCTCCCTGACGTGAGCGCTACGGTGCAGTGATGACGTAAAGGTTGGATTACTATTGGGCAGTTGCAAAACGTGGTGCAGTGGAGGGTGAACTCTTCCTGCAAACTGATCTGGCTGCCTTTCAGTGAGAGGGTGCTTTAATTCATCATCATCATCATCAGCCTGTCTACGTCCACTGCAGGACAAAGGCCTCTCCCATGTTCCGCCAGTTAACCCGGTCCTGTGCTTGCTGTTGCCAATTTATACCCGCAAACTTCTTAATCTCATCTGCCCACCTAACCTTCTGTCTCCCCCTACCCCGCTTCCCTTCTCTGGGAATCCAGTTGGTGACCCTTAATGACCAGCGGTTATCCTGTCTACGTGCTACATGCCCGGCCCATGGCCATTTCCTCTTCTTTATTGCAGCTATGATATCCTTAACTCCCGTTTGTCCCCTAATCCACTCTGCTCTCTTCTTGTCTCTTAAGGTTACACCTACCATTTTTCTTTCCAATGCTCGCTGCGTCGTCCTCAATTTAAGTTGAACCCTCTTTGTGAGTCTCCAGGCTTCTGCTCCGTAGCTAAGTACCGGCAAGATACAGCAGTTATATACCTTCCTCTTGAGGGACAGTGGCAATCTACTTGTCATAATTTGAGAGTGCCTGCCGATTGTGCTCCACCCCATTCTTATTCTTTAGTTACTTCAATCTCGTGGTTAGGCTCTGCGGTTATTACCTGCCCTAAGTAGACATAGTTGTACATTACTTTCGTTTTCTGCAGATTAATTTTAAGACCCACCTTTCTGCTCTCCTTGTCTAACTCCGTAATCATGAGTTGCAATTCGTCCCCTGAGTTACTCAGCAATGCAATGTCATCGGCGAAGCGCAGGTTACTGAGGTACTCTCCATTAACTCTTATCCCTAACTGTTCCAATTCTAGGCTTCTGAAAACGTCCTGTAAGCACGCAGTGAATAGCATGGGGATTGTGTCCCCCTGCCTTACACCCTTCTTTATTGGTATTCTGTTGCTTTTTTTATGAAGCACTATGGTAGCAGTTGATCCCCTGTAGATTTCTTCCAGAATGTTTATATATATTTCATCTACGC
This sequence comes from Rhipicephalus annulatus, assembly GCA_013436015.1. Taxonomy (NCBI): domain Eukaryota; kingdom Metazoa; phylum Arthropoda; class Arachnida; order Ixodida; family Ixodidae; genus Rhipicephalus; species Rhipicephalus annulatus. The sequence continues at coordinate 16,202 of WOVY01005505.1, forward strand.
CCTGATTCCGCAGTGTCTGCATGACGGCTGATATTTCTACTGAATCAAACGCCTTCTCGTAATCTATGAAGGCTATGTATAGTGGTTGGTTATACTCTGAGCATTTCTCTATTACCTGATTGATACTATGAATGTGGTCAATTGTTGAGTAGCCTGTTCTAAATCCTGCTTGTTCCTTTGGTTGATTGAATTCTAATGTTTTCTTTACTCTGCTAGCAATTACCTTTGTAAATAGCTTGTATACTACAGACAGCAAGCTGATCGGCCTGTAATTCTTCAAGTCCTTGTCATCTCCTTTCTTATGTATTAAGATGATGTTAGCGTTCTTCCAAGACTCTGGTACTTTTCCCGTCAGGAGACACTTCGTAAATAGAGTGCTAGTTTTTCTAAACCACAATCTGTCCTCCATCTTTCAGCAGATCTGATGTTACTTGATCCTCACCAGCAGCTTTGCCTCTGTGCATGCTCTCCAAAGCTTTTCTGACTTCTTCTATCATTACCGGTGGGGTGTCGGCTGGGTTACTGCTAGTTCTTATAGTATTAAGGTCGTGGTTGTCTCGGCTACTGTACAGATCTCTGTAAGACTCCTCCGCTATTTAACTATCCTATCCATATTGGTAGTTAAGCCTTCTTTGTCCCTT
>WOVY01005506.1:0-54461 GCA_013436015.1 Rhipicephalus annulatus
GTGTGAGATATATCGAACATTGAATGATCCTCCAGATTGCATAGTAGTGTTTGATGAATTAGTAAAAATGAAGTATTTTTAAACCATCACAATAGTGGACTGGACCAATGTGGTTTTTATGAAGATAAATTTTGTAATTTTGAAATAAAATGTTATAAATTCATGTGGCTGTGTGGCTGTGTGGTTGAACACCCGCTTGATGTGCATACGCCCTGAGTTGGACCACCACTGTAACCCAAAGTTTCCAACTATAATTTTCTTTGAAAATTTCTCAAACTTAAGGTGACGCTTAAGATATCTTTTTTTCACTCACGACCAACTACGCCAATGCCAGAATTTCTACGAAACGAGCTCTTCAACGCTATCACGTCAAGAGTGGGAACAGATGCTCGAACCGCAAGAATAGGCGGCTCACTCACCAGTCTAAGGTATGTGGGAGACATTTTGAGGTGGACATACTTTAAAATATAATAAAGCACATTATAAACGGAACTAAAATATTTATAATTTGAGGAAAAGGGGTGCCAGGGCCATTGCCTCGCCTTTTTCCTGGTCTGCCAGAGCACAACTTGAAGCCACAAGTGGTGACAAGGACAAGCAGGCCGCAATGAAAAGAAAGGAAAAAAAACCGTGCGGGGATGACTTCATGCAAGAAAATGAAACAGGGCAGTCATGGAGTCGGGCTGTCATAGACGATGCATCACCGGGCGTCTCAGACGTCACGTCAGCTACATCGTTCGCGTTCAATGAAGCGATGAACGTATCATTGGCTTTCGCGCATTGGAACCAAGAACTAATCGATGACACTGTGGTAGAGATAACGTGTGATGTTTTCGACTGCATAAATTTTGTGGTAGGAGAAGTGCTAGCACAAAAACAAACTGTTATTGTAGAACGAGATGGCACCTGCACTATTAACGGCCACAAGAAAGTACGCAAGCAGCCGTTGCACACTCTGACCAATGTCATTCTGACCACCCATTCGGGAAGTTTGGCTAGACAGCCAGAACATCTGTGGAGGCATACCACCAGCCGAGAATGTGCCCACAATCGTTACTGTTCATCGTAAACACTGCACAGTGTTTACAAAGTGGCCCATTCGCTTTCTCTGCCCGTGCCTACGGAGAGCATTGCGAAGCTGCAAAGGTGGTGAAAAGCAGAATACAAAAGTCTCGCAACCTCTCAAAGAGGTTTGCCCGTGCGTCTGCAGCAAAAAGGAACAAAATGAGGAGATCTTGGGTTTTAATCGACAGCTTTCCACAGTTTAGAATGAGGAAATCAAAGGTGACGAGTGCTGGGGAATAAACAAGCGAAAGTATGCGAAAGATATGACTAATATTGTAGTCATCTCTCTCACGAGAGATGACATTAAACTGCGCCCTCTATTTACTTTCACGAGAAAATTCTCTCCCGGCAAAAACGGCAATTATCTATGCATTAAAAAATGCGACTACGAGCAAACTGAATTGATAAGGTGGCAGGAGAAGTGCTAGTGCCATGATAGCACAGCGGTCATTTAGTTGGGAAATCTCACACGCCGATAAACACCGTAAAAAAACATGAAAGATGCTCTGCTGATTGGAAAAATAAACTGTGATTAAGACGACTCACCAGAATAAAAGGACGACCGCCGACTAACAACTCGTCCTGTGTACTTCTATTCTTGTGCCTCGTCTTTAGCGCAGTTTGTTTTTATAATCATGCCTCACTAACTAGCGCCAACGCAAGCTTCTCGGGCCAAGCGGATTCGACCCGAAAACAGCGTTTCGGAGACTGCCGAAAAATAAATAATTGAAAAATAATAAAATATAACGAGTTCCCCCGTTTAAGAAAGGATCCTGATCTTTAGTGATGATTATGGAGCAAATGTTTTACAAATTTTAGTTTTTGAAGCAGTTGAGTTAACTGCGCAAGTGTCAATGGGTAATCTTGGCTCTCACGACTGGCTGGAGCTGCTACGACAACGCGGATCATTCGCGCTGCAGCAGATGATACGCGCATCTTGAAGCAAAATAAAGCCCCCATGCCACAACAGCGCCACTATTTCTCGCGTCGGCCACCACGGCCACTTCGTAGAGTGCGCATCTACGGAGAGCTGCGACACTGACCTGGTTCCAAAGACAGGGTCAAGTTCTTCGCACGTCATACAAGATACGCATTGTTCATTGCGACAGACGAAAAGATTGCCAAAATTTTTTATTTCAGTCAACTATTCAAACGCAGCATTACCTCGCTTCGTCTTCTCTGCTCGGCTGCATAAGCTGCAAAGAAAACGTCATGTTCTTAAGGTGTCCAGATACTGAAAATCCGCGAAGCGCTTACATTTCAATCCAATCCATGCCTCCTCGCAGCCGTTTCAATCCATCCGTTTCGCTTCGGACGTCTCTCCTACCGTTGCTTCACCTCCGTCCGAAAAACGGACAAAACCAGACAAGTGACACCTTGGCTCACCTGACATATAACGCCACGGCATTCATAACGGCCCAAATGGGCCATTCACGTGCGACTCGATGGAATGCAACGCCTCCGTCTGAATTTGGAACGCGTACAAGACTGTACTACAGGACTCGTGCATATCGCCTTCAGATTTGTTTGCCTTTCTCGGTTCTCGGTGCATGCCTCAACCGTGCCGTAAGGAAACGAACACGTAACATTAGCCTTGTCTGAGTATCACCATAATCCTTCACTATTCGCTATCAAGGAACCATGGTATCGTTGAATGCCCACTGCGAACACACCTGTTTATTGGCCACTGCGTGATAACTATTCATTTTGACATCGGCTAAATTCCCACTACGCGTCTATAGAGCACGCGCAAACCTACGCAGGTGTTCACTACGTTGCTGGTGCTGCTGCTGGTTGTGATTGATTACTGCTGATTAGAAATTATGTGTTAACACTATAAAACGGCACGAAGTGATCACGCCCCCCTCTTAAGTGTGCAGTAATAGTTGCCGATGGGAGCATGTCTACAGTTATTGGCGTATGCATCTCTCGTGTGTATTGCTGGCTGTCAGGCCGCCGTATTGTCGGCCGTGCTTGAGTAGAGCCCGCATGACATGACCCTCGGTGAAAACTTATTTCGGCTCACTCTGGTCTTATGACTGTTCGACGGGCCTTCTTTAGCTTGAACTGCCTGACGCTGGCGTTGTCCATGACGCTCCTAGCCGCTAATGTGCAACCGAATTCTCGCATCTCCCGCCGTAAGTCGCGATGTACGTCCTGCACATGTCTGATCCACCTGTGCGTGATGATACATCGTGTGACTTATCCCCGACGTCGTGTTGAAGCATTCCGTGGCTTTCCTGACGATGTGGTGATAGTACGCCACAACCAGATGTGTCTGCCTGTTTTGAAGTACGATTTGACCGCGAACATAGAACCTGCAGTTGTTAAGCTAGGTGTCATGTCGTCATTGCAAAAATGCGATATCTCTGAATGGCCAGCTGACGTACATGTTCCGAATGTCAACTTGCGCATTGCATCCTGTCTTCTACACACTGACATTTAGAAAATGAGGGAGCCAAATTTTTCGCCTTTTGAAGCACGAGATCTCAGCCATCTCTTTACATCGTATGCGGATATATCAAATTCAAAGCGTTTCTTAGCAAACTTCGGATACTTTGAGCGTATCTATCTATCTATCTATCTATCTATCTATCTATCTATCTATCTATCTATCTATCTATCTATCTATCTATCTATCTATCTATCTATCTATCTATCTATCTATCTATCTATCTATCTATCTATCTATCTATCTATCTATCTATCTATCTATCTATCTATCTATCTATCTATCTATCTATCTATCTATCTATCTATCTATCTATCTATCTATCTATCTATCTATCTATCTATCTATCTATCTATCTATCTATCTATCTATCTATCTATCTATCTATCTATCTATCTATCTATCTATCTATCTATCTATCTATCTATCTATCTATCTATCTATCTATCTATCTATCTATCTATCTATCTATCTATCTATCTATCTATCTGCCTGCCTGCCTGCCTGCCTGCCTGCCTGCCTGCCTGCCTGCCTGCCTGCCTGCCTGCCTGTCTGTCTGTCTATCTATCTATCTATCTATCTATCTATCTATCTATCTATCTATCTATCTATCTATCTATCTATCTATCTATCTATCTATCTATCTATCTATCTATCTATCTATCTATCTATCTATCTATCTAACCGCCTACGACATTTAGCTCTCCTGGCCGTTTCGATAGTGGTATCGACACCGAACTTCGTATGGCATAGCATGACTGTATGAAGAACACATTTGACTAGTCATAACATGAAAATTATGACATATATGTCATGAATTTTATGATATACCTTTGATGGTCCTGCAGCTATTGCGGTGGTTTCGTTTCTTTTCTCTAAACTGGCACAGTCGACGACCTACGAACTGTAAGTGCTACCCCGTGACTATAGGCGTATTTAGAGCGCGTAAACGTACAATAGACGAAAGGCGGAGTTATACAGACGAGCGCTCACTTGAAATTAAAGTTTATTCACGGAGAAGGCAAGGTGTTATTCTACACTGAACATCGAAACGCATGCATGAAACTACAATCTAAAAAATCAGGAGCACAGCTTTCACGTCAGAGTTAAAAACACAAAAAGCGCTAAAAAACCACGTGCCTCCTGCACATGAAGACATCATACACAAAAATCAAACAACTGAGGTCAAACAGCACACGTGTCATGGCAAGTGAGCGAGTGGCTATCGCTGGCCCGCTCTCAGCGTCAAAAACTCATCTCGGTAAGCCACTTCACTGGTTAGTAGGTCAATTGATTGCTGCCTAATGCACGTGGAACGATTTTGTGAATATTAAAGGCTTTCATTATTATTTATCGTGTTTTTGTGCCGAAAAAGAACTGAAGTATTGCTGAATTCTGGAATGCAACCACACTCTTGACAGTGCCGCACGATGATGATGATGATGAACAAACTTTATTTAATTAGCAGAAAGATCCTCCTCCTCTTTCAGGGGCGAGAGAGAAGGGAGGACCAAACCTAGACGACGGTCATGATCCCATGGGCCCTGGCGGCGTCTTCGGCCTGCCGTATTAAGCGGACTTGTAATTGAGCGAGCTGAGCAGCGCGGCATCCCATCTACTCCCGTCTGGAAATTCGCCTCTCATTGGGGCCTGCGGGCATGCCCATAAAATGTTGCTCAAGGCCGCCCTGTTGTGGCAACATTTACACTTGTCCGAATGAAGTTCCGGCACGCAGCGGTTCATTGCAACCGGACTAGGAAACGTGTGGGTCGGGAGTAGGCGCCACGCCACCGCCCGTACTTTGTTCATCGACGAGTGTGCGGGAGGATAATTTTTCCTTCTTAGCCTGTAATACTGCGTAATACCTCTGTAAGTGGTCATCCACTCAAATCTCTCATCGTCCTCTCCGTTCGACCAGGGCAATCCAGAGGCTCGGTCTGTAAGTCCTCGAGCTGTCTGGTGTGCAGCCTCATTGCCGGGCAAGGAGGAGTCAGCGGGTGCCCAGACTATTTCTATTATTCGTTGGTCTTTGCATCCAGCCAATATTCTTAAAGTGATTTGGAATATTCGCCCTCGTGCAAAGTTTCTCACAGCCGTCTGCGGGTCGCTAACAATTAGTGAAGTCGAGGTGGATGCTATGGCCATTGCAATAGCTGCTTCCTCCGCCTCTTCTGCAAAGCTCGTTCTCTATGAGCCGGTGACCTTGATTTCCTTTGTAGTCCACTACTGCTATAGTCATGTTGTCATTTCCTTTGTAATTGGCCGCGTCTACGTATGTTGTTTCCAGTAAATCTTTTACGGAGTTATGTATATTTTTCGCTCATTCAGCTCTCTTTGCTTTGTGATGTTCGGGGTGCATGTTTTTTGGAATCGGTAGGATTACTAAACATTTCCTGATTTCGTACGGGATATCCTTTTTGGCGCAAAATTGATTTGCGTAGTTTATACCCAGTTCCTCTAGTATGGCTCTGCCTGTTTTACTCTGCGTTAGTCTTTCATATTGTGTGATTCTTTGAGCTTCTATAAGCTCTTCTTATGTGTTGTGAAGCCCTAGTTGAAGTAATTTATCATTAGAGGTATTAATTAAAAATCCGATCGCCTGTTCGAAAACTCGTCTAATGATTCTGTCAAACTTTTCTCTCGCGGCCACATGCAGTCGGAGGTACGGAATCACATATACAATACGACTGATTACAAAAGCCTGTACCAGTCTTATCATAATATTTTTCTTCATACCATAGTGCCGGTTTGCAATTCATTTGAGTAGATGCATAATTTGCTGCGCACTGGTTTCAAGTAATCTAGTCGCCTCTCCGTTATGCCCGTACGAGCTGATTCGGAGTCCCAGAATTTTGATGCTTTCGACCGTAGATATTTGCGTTTTTCCAACAAAGACTTTATAGTTAGGTTTTTCCTGGATACTTTTTCGACCCCTATATGTCGGGTTATAGAAAAGAAGTTCCGATTTTTCCGTTGAAAATTATAATCCTGTATGGGTGGCGTATTCTTCTGCAACATTCACAGCGGTTTGTAAAGTTTCCTCTATGTATTCGTCACTACCCTCTGCTACCCATAAGGTAATGTCATCTGCATAGACGCTAAGGTGGAGTGCTGGAATTTCCTTCAGTCTGGTAGGGAGACGTATCATGGCCACGTTAAAAAGAAAGGGGGATAGGACTGAGCCTTGCGGCGTACCTCTGTTGCCCAGACTAAACCCTTGGGATTCTGCTTCGCCTAGTATTATTCTTGCAGTCCGGTCAGTTAAAAAGTCTTTTATATAATCGTATACTCTTTTTCCTACCCCTAACGCTTGAAGATTGTCAAGTATAGATTTATGTGGTGTATTATCGAGTGCCTTTTTAAGATCTAGGCCAACTGTGACCTTTGTGTCCTGTGTATTGAGACCCGAATCAATTATTTGGTGTTTATTCTTAAGCATAATGTCCTGTGTAGACAGTTTCGCTCTGAAGCTTACCATGGTATAAAAAAAGAGCTCATTGTCTTCCATATAATTTGACAGGCGAGTTAGGATAACATGCTCTAATAACTTTCCTATGCAGGATGTCAGGGAAATAGGCCTAAGATTTTCAATATCTAGTTTCTTGCTTGGCTTGGGAATCATTATGATTGTTGTCGTTTTCCATTGCTTGGGTATCTTACCTTTTTCCCACACTTGTTCATATATTCGGCGGTGGCTGTGATAGATTTGTCGTCTAAATTTCTGAGCGTTTTATTCGTGATCCCATCGGGGCCCGGGGCGGATGTTGTGCTCAGTTTTATTAGTTCCGATTGTACATCGGCCTCTAATATGGGTCGGTCTAGGAAATCATTTCCTTTACCTCTGTACGAGCTTAATTGCTCTTTGGTTGTATCCCTAATGTATCTCTGTCTGATTTCTTCAATCAGTTCTTCCTCCGTGCCTTTGTATTTATGGACAAGCCCAATAAAGTTTTGTAGTTGTGCTGTCTTGCTTGCTTCCGAGTTTATCAGACATCTTAACAGGTTCCATGTTTTAGAGAAACTTATTTGTTTTTCCATCGCATCACATTTTTCCTCCAATTGTTGTCTGCGTAGTTGCTCCCAATATCTTTACTGAGGGTGGCTATACTTTTTGTAAGGCTTTTGTTGTGTTTTTGCGTTTTCTACCGTTTTTCCAGGCTCTTTTTTGCCTCCCACATATGTAGGAGCTTACTGTCCGTGCTTTCTAGTCCTTCTGTTTTTGGTATGGTCTTAGTTGCCATTTGAATATTTTGCTTAATTTCCCTAGCCATTCATCTAAGTCTTCGATGACATCGCATGCTTCCTTCTCTCTGATTTTTCTAAAACTATCCCATTCAACCATCCTTAATTCTTTGCCTCCTCTTTTACGTGGACCTGCTTTAAACGTGGTCACAATAATATAGTGGTCACTGCCCATATTTTTTTTGTGTTAAGCCAATAGGTTCGATGATATTCTTACTAAACGTGAGGTCAGGAGACGTGTCTTTGGATACGCTGTTTCCAATCCTAGTTGGAAAAAAGGGGTCGGTTATTAACGTAAGGCCCTCCTGTTGGGCGTCGATGCAGAGATTTCTACCTTTGATGTTTTCTTTGTCATAACTCCATGCCGCATTCAACGCGTTTATATCTCCTACTATAACCAGTGCTTGCTTTTTAGTAACGCTGATCGTTTTTCTAAAAAGTGACCTAAATTTGGTTTTTTGTCTAGGGCTGTTATAGACATTTAACATGAATAGACTTTCACCACTCTTCTGCGATGGAACTAACTCAACAAGAATAAGATCGACATCGCAGATTTCTCTATTAAGTTCTATCGCCGTGAGATTTCTTCGCACGAGGGTTGTTACGGACGTGTTTTCATCAGGGGTACCATAGGATTTTGTTAATTGGACAATTTAGCCATTCCTTCAGTTTCCTAAAAAGCGATGACGTCTGGTGCCTCCTTTCCGTTGAGGAACTGTTGTAGGTTACCCCGTTTCTGGCGATACCTACGACATTTCCGCTGCCAAATTTTATACTGATTACGTCGTGCCATGTCTTGGAACGGTCCCTTCCCCTGTGATTTTGATTACTTCGGTCGTAGTCGGCCGGTTGTAGGGTTTAGTATTAGTTTCAACTGGGCCTGCTCCTATAGACCTCAAATCTGTTTGGGCGTTCTTTACCAGCGTTAGCCGATTTTCTATGCTATCTATGCTTTGTTTTATTTCTATGAGCTGCAGCTGCAATCCTGCGAATTGTTGTTGCACCACCTTAGTGAGTTCTCCGAGCATATTCTCGACTTTTGTTTTCCGGGGGTTTTGAGAGGTCTTCATTTTCTACAGGAGATTTTTCCTCTGCTCTTCGTTTCGCTGCATGCACTCCTGACTCCTGTGCAGGCGCCGGAGTTCAAATTCGACTACACGATGCTATGGAGCTAGCTGACTCGCGCAGCTGATTTTGCCTGAGTTCAGCGTTCTCTTCCTTCAGTTGTTTTATTTCGTCCCTCTGTTTCGCGTTCTCACGGGTAAGTTGCTCTAGCATTTTCATAATATGGTTTAGCTCTTGACCTAGGGTGGACCCTTCTGCCACAACCTCAGGCAAACTCCCAGACCGGAGAGACTCCCCTAATACCTCGCCCACCCAGCTCACCATTTGTCGACTGCCCCGACCGCCGTCAGGGCCCTCGTGGGACTGTTGTTGAGGTGATGTCGTTGCCCTTGTCTTGGACTTGGCCCATGACCTGGATCTGTGTTGACGAGTGGACCTTGATCTGGATGTGGATCTGGGTTCGTGTTTAGTCCCTTTTCTTTCCCCTTCAGCGAGTCGCGGGAAGGAGCTGGAACAATTTCTGCGTCGTCCTCCTCTGTCCTGGGTGGCGTTGCCATTCTCCTCCGTCGGACTTTCTGGTGTATACTCTTCCCTCCATGCCTGTGTTGCTCTAGTGTTCGACAAAATCGTCATTTCTCTTTGTTCATCGCCTTGTCGTTGTTCCTTTTCCCACCATCTTTTATTCAAAAGGTATGGGGTCCTAAACCAGTCTTTGAAATTTTTGTCTCCTGTAAGATGACCTTTCCCGCAAAGGCTGCACCTAGGGTCGCACTGGTGGTTTTCAGTTGGATTGAGCACCCCACAACCACGACATTTCTTGCTGTCAGGCTGTGCGCAGACATCCGCCAGATGTCCAATTCATCCACAAGTAGTGCATGTTTCATATTGCTTCTTGTATAGGAAGCACCTATATTCGGCACCACGGTAGTATACGAAATACGGCACAATCAACCCTTCGAAAACAATAACCACTGAGTCCGTAAGTCCAATACGTCGTGCACGTAGAATCGTCGGGTTCCTCTGATTGACCAAGCTTTTTTCTATGTCTTCTTGATTATCATACTTCGGTATTCCGTGGATAACCCCTTTGGATGTGTTTTCTGGTGCTTTACATAAGCGGCTGTAGCGAAGCTCTTGTCATGGATCATAATTTCCTTGATGTTGCTGTATTCCTTCGCATTGGCCAGACTAGGTGTGCTCATGATCATGGTATTTTATCGCATGTTGATTCTGAGAGTATCTTCCCCAGCAATGTCAGGCTGTACTTTTGCCGCTCGTAGAATACAGTCTCTTATGAGCGCTAGACTCTGTCGCGTCAAGTCCAGACCACCTCCTGGGCGTATTACTACCTTGTAATTGTCTTCTGGTAGTTGCGGCTCTTTTGGCATTGGCTGGCGATGCAAAAAATCCTTCAGTCTCCGAGACGCCTCCTTGGACGCACCTCCCACGTACGTGGCTGGTACCGCGTTTCTCTGGTCTTTTGCATTCTTGCGTCATTCATGGGCCACAACCCATCCTTGAGTGTTGTTGGACTCTTCAGGAGACAGCGTCTTCCCCTCAATTTCTACAACATCCATTTCGTAGGCTTCGAACAAGCCGGGGGCCTGGCTTGTCGCCTAGTTGCCAGTATGTTGATGGCAATGCGTTGGCACTGTGATGGCGTAGCTAGGGCGACGCCATTGTGGGAACTTAAAAGAAGTGTCACGGCGAAAAAAAAGTAGGCCCACCTGGTATATTCTGGCATCGGACGAATCGGGTGATCGTCTGGCGACAACTGTGATGGTCTTGAGTCCCGTGGTTGTCCTTATTCAGCCGCGAAAATGAAAAACTGGCAGAGCCCATTCGAGAGGCGTACGAGTGGCTCGGCCCCCTAGCGGCAGACCTCCAGTGCTGCAGGAGGTGTAAATATGGGGTGCATATTATGGATCTCTTGTGACCCGATATTCAGGCAGCGGCCAGTCTGACCTATGTAGTGTTGGCTGCATGTGAAAGAAATACTACATGTAAACAACGTTGGGAACACAGGAAACAAAAGGCATTTCATGGTTATTGTTGGATGTGGACTGCTTTGGCAATCCTTTGTTTTGTAGGCGCTTGTGAGGAGCCTGACAAATAGAAAATATTTTATGCTTCGCATTAAAAACGTCGTCCACGTTCTATCGGGAGCGATGAGCCACGGCAGTGACGATCCGTGCGTCATGACTCATGGCTGCCGTGGGCTCGCCTTTTAACGAACGCTGCTCAAGCCACCACGATCATGAATACGACCACACTTCTCTAGCTAGGAGCACCTAGGCCATCATTTGAGACGGTGTCCAGGCCTTCTCGATAGCTCATGAGCAGGCTTACTCCAGTCCCACAAGACAGGGCATGACCCGCGAATGCCGTTCACGCTTCCCGCTGCGACAGCACCTCACCCCGTACTCTATCGGCACCTCAGCTTCTTAGGGATTCTGTCCAGCTACATCGGCCAGGGATACCTCAACAGTGAGCACGCTGATCGAGGACTACTCTTCATCTTTGGACGTCACTACTGGTTCCACATGCGCCTCATCCGAAAGCACCGCTGAGGTTTCCTGCACCATCGCGCGATTATGCTTCGTGGTCAACGCCTTGGTAGCGTCGACCTAGGTATTGTTGCCTACGGCCTTGACAGGATGACGCTGACGAACGGGTGGTGACAACCAAAGTTGTCAGAGATCGCGAAGCCTGGACGAACCGAAAGAAGCGGTTCATTGCCATAGATCGCCTTCGAAATGCTTCCGTGGTGTGGCATAGCTACGACGCCACGCGGAAGCAGTCCTCTTTTGACAGGAGCGCCAATGCTCATAGCTGCTTTTGGACGTACTCATTATTACCTCTCTACAACCACACAGCTCAACATGACCACTACCAAGAACCAAACTCAGGAGAAGAACCGCCTCGATGCTGCATCTGTACAATGTAGCTTATGGGCAACCAGTTTTCAATCTGCCCTGGCATCAACCCACCGCAATGGTCAGGCCCGCCACTTCAGGTCTCTGACTATGCTTCTCTAATCAACGCCATACAATCTTCAATTCATGCCGAGAACGTATCTCATTCGCAGCCCATGAATCTATCACAACCTCACCATCTCATGAGCACCCTAGGAAGACCACTTTTCATCAGCAACAGTCAGGGAAGGAGCCCTTGCTTCACGAGCAGCCACTCCGAAAGCCTGGTCAATCAGAGAATTCTGAAAACGAGGTCCTTGCCGTATCAAAGCCTTGTGCTTCGCTGTAGACGCAGTCATTGGCCAAAGGTGCTCACCAGCCGCACATTCCCTACAAATCCCCCAGAAACACTGCTCGACCACCCAAACAGGCCCTGCTGCACACAGTGATCGACCTCCTGAGAGACTCGTCGCTTGACCTTGACATCCTCAAGTACACCTATATAGCGGACGACAAACTCATATGGGTCTGGTTTGACCTATTCGAGCTCCACGCTACTGATACATAATGACCAGAAGGGGACATGATATACAAGTTCAATGAAGACGTCACCTGTGAGACATTAGAATTTTACTTGAAACACTTATTTGAAAATAATGAACCATGGCGGGATGTCAAAAAAGAGATTATCTTCTGGTTCTACGACTACGACAAAGACAGACAAGGAACCCACCATCTACTGACAATCGCGCTCAGTCGTCAGTTTCACTAGCAGCTAGTATTCCCGTATTCGGACGCCGAGCATGAATTCACGATTTCCAACAAAGTCAAGCATTTCACGAGGGTTCCCTTTTGCGTGAAAGTCAGCATTTTCAACGTCGCCGCTATACATATGGCACGAGGTTCACTCCCGCACCCGATGCTTTTGATTCTTCGTCTCACGTACGTGGTCTACCCCTTTGTTTTCCATCACGTGGCTCTTCAGTTGCTGCAAGTGCTCAACGCCTGCCACATAAGGTAGTTTCGTTCACGAATGACGAGCTGACGCGCATGAGAAAAATGCCCAATCTTGGCATGACGAGCACAAAAGGTGTATTTTATGGTATCACGGGATTACGAGAACTAAGAATCGGAACCTAGTCATGCTGCGTCGGCTGTTGTAACCTCATACAGTGCTCATTATTCCTATAATCCAAACAATAGGGAAGGGCCCGATATATAAAACCTTGCACGCGCGAGTGTAAGAAGCATCTGTAGTTAATGCGCCCGCAAAAGCCTCTGAATAGCTCTGTAGCAATGATGGCATACTACCTACAGTTCCTGACGAGCAAGAAAACAGCTTACTCTACATCAGTACACTCTTTACTGACACGTCAACTGCCTAAGAAATTGAACATGTTCTGCAAGAGGCTGTTCTTCAAAATTTTGCCGAGCAGCATCAGCATGCTAGCATACGCATGTTCACTGATGTCGACTACTGCAACCAATCATTCGACGAGCGGAAGAATAAAAAAAAACTTCGTTAGAAGCACAAACGAAGCAAAAGAGACGGCGTCGTAAAGCAGGCCTTGTAAATCAACAAAACAATATATATGTGGGGCATCTTTGCACAAAGGAACGTGGTCGGAGACGCCTTCTGCACCAACGATCAGGACTGCACCCCCGACGTTTGCCCGACCAGTAGACCAGCAGATACCGCTAAAGAGCAGAAATCTCCCTTGTCCGCGACGAAGACTTGGACACGATCTCATCTTGCGTCAACAAGCAAGCAAATTGGAAGCACAGCCCATGTGCCAGTCAACTCAAGGAATTCAATGCCTACAACGTTCTAGCTTCCGAAGTTTCAAGGTGTTCCACTCTTATTCTGCTGTGACATATCTGTGAACCATGTCATGCGCGAGTAAAAAACAAGCCTCCAATAGTGTTGGATGCCACATTAAAAAGTACATTAAATGAAAAAAAAAACGTGGCTGATCCCTTTTTCTTGGAATAGGCATAGCACGAAAGTGAAACGTGTCTTCATAGTCGTAGTGGAGTGTTTATTGTGCACTGCGCACCCACAGTGTCAGAGGAATGAACACTATAGCAACAAATTGCAGCCACGCGAAGAACGACAACCAGCCGAAAAGCTTCAGTGCTAACCTCAAGCAGAACGCACGAACGAAAGGAGCACACTCAGTTTGTGTGGTAGTTACCAGTTGTCGGAGCTCGGCACTTAAAGCGCACTGTGCAAACAGAAGGAAAGACGCACGAAACTAACGCACAAGTGTACATAGTACAGGCGCGAACTGTCACAATTCTTACTCCTTCGTGTGCGCGCAGCATGCTATTTTCGCAAATACGGCCGCGTCCGCGAGCGAAGTGACCTTCCTGCTCTCCCGAAATCTCAACGAGTGTTATACCACGCTTCGTGGAGGCGACTCCTGACGAAACGCTAGAGGCGGTGACCTTCGAGCACGGCCGACTCGAGACCTTCTGCCTTCTCGCTACTGATGACAAAAATGAGCCGAAGGTGCGTACATCTCAGAATTGCCAAACGGTATATGGTGTACATAAATAGCTTGCCATTAACACCCTGACAACGTACGCTTCGTTGCCTAGTGGTTACCGCCACGCGCTGCGGATTTACATGTCACTATTTCGAAGCCCCGCGACGAAATTTTTGCCGCTTGTTTTTTTATCGCAATATGTTATTATATACTTTACGATGCTATATCCGTGACGGAAACACGTGAACGGAGCCATGGTGGGCCCCTGCATAAAACACTTTCGTCTTAAAAACAAAAGCCGCGGCACATCACGTTTTCCTCGAATTTAATCTTTGCTTTCATCTCCCCTGACGGCTCTCCAAGCTTTTGCATTCGTCGACTCCTTAGACCAAGTCAGCGCAGCAGCGTATGCGGGCTGACGCGTCCCTGTTCTTTGCTGTTAGTGATTGCTTTCTTGAAAGTGGTTCAGCTATAGGTCAAGCTAGGTTGAATTCTGCAGAGTTCTGAACAGTAAATATTGCATGGTAACATAATAACGGTTTCAAACTGCACATGTAATCTAAACTTGATGTTGATGGTGTATCTGCACCTATTTCGAAAATTGGCATTTTATGGGCGTTTGGTTCAGCGCTGTATGCATAATTATTTACTGAGTTGCATAATGTTAGTGCCACATTGTGTTTGTAAACCTTATTGCTATTACGAATTGTATTAGCATATAATAATTCGTTATTTCTTAGAAATTACGTTGCTATTTTTTGTTCATTCCTTTACATGTAACGAAGTTAAGTTCTTGTACTCTTTTGCACGTACTTATGCTTACACTTGTGTTCTGTGCTGTCTCACCTTTAAAGAAATTTGTGGGTGACAAGGCCCTAGTCAGACATTGTTCTGCCTTTAGCTTTGCCATTCAAGACTGACTCTGTGTCTGAAATAAACAACAAGCAAGGAAACAAACAAACAAGCTTCCTTATAGCCTATAAGCATTAGGCACCAACGCAAAAAAGACGAAGAGATTCAATCTGGACAAGTTGGTGCGACATCTTCAAGGTTTGACATAACGACGGAAAAAGAAAAGAGACACATATACATGGGACCAGCACTGGTGCTGTGTCTCTTGTGTTAGTCCATCGTGCTCCTAAATATTGCAGATGCCAAAAATAGGCACTTATGGGTACTATAAAGACCGTGTAAAAGAGCCTTTCTTAACCACTAATTGATGTTCATATATCGAAGTGGTAGGACAGGAGCGTAAGGAACAAACTAGAAATTTATTAACCATCTCTGTCGTTGGCGAATAGTGTGTAATCGCCTGCGTGGATTCGATCTGGGGATGTGTCCAAAAACAAGTTGTTGCTCTGTAAACGCCTTTAGTAAGTTTACTTTGAGAGATCACTTTTAAAACTGCACTTCTGAAATAATGATCCTGTTAAAGTAGTCCATTTCTCTCGTTTTCACAAGTTATTATTACTTTCGTCCCTCTTGTCAGTTCCTGACTGCGTGTCCCCGTGCCCAAGAGGAAAGCGATGTGTACCCAACTCTCTTCTCGACGCGAAGGGCTGCTTCAAGCCAGGCTGCATATGTGGTGAGTCAACTCTTCAAGAGATTTAGCACCTATTTTTACTATTCATGACAATGTGGAGTATGGTGTCTCCAAAGCACGTCAATAATTTTTTTGTGATGCGATGTCTACAGGTTTGCAATCAATGCGCACGTTCTGAGAAGCTTGTCTCTAAAGCAAACAAATCATGGCATTGCTAACGCATTTGTACATTTGTTCACATTGTAGTGTACTACAAGGTTATAATAAAATCACACGACGATAGCGTCAGACAAGTGCCTTTGGGGCTGATATAAAAGCTGCTTTAGGTGCAAAGAACAGGCATATTACAAGTGAAGACAATGCGACTAACAACAAATTCAATACCCTGGAACAACGTACACTTGTACCACGAATCTGTGCCAGTGCTACAAACGAGCATTTGAGCATCATGTTCTTAATTAGCTTTTTCTCTCTGGTAAACAAAACTACTCACGTGTTGATAACGCCGAAACTGGCTTTATTACTTATGATGAAAAGCTTCAATACCTTCTGTTGCTTTCGTATCTTTGCCTTTGGCTAGCATTCGCGCATCAAGAAAATTCGGACCAGAAGAGGTCAAGGGACAACTTCTGCAGGCTTTCTCACTCAATTTTATCTAAGTGCCAGCCAAATAAATCTAGGTGCCGGTCAATTTAATCTATCTATCTATCTATCTATCTATCTATCTATCTATCTATCTATCTATCTATCTATCTATCTATCTATCTATCTATCTATCTATCTATCTATCTATCTATCTATCTATCTATCTATCTATCTATCTGTTTGTCTATCTATCTATCTATCTATCTATCTATCTATCTATCTATCTATCTATCTATCTATCTATCTATCTATCTATCTATCTATCTATCTATCTATCTATCTATCCGCCTACAACGTTAAGCTCTCCTGGCCGGTCCGATAATGTTATCGATACCAAACTTGGTATGGCATAACTTGACAGTATGACGATGATAAGTGATGAGTCATAACATGAAAATCATACATATATGTCATAATTTACATTTCATCTTCTTGCTGCTCTTGCGGTGGTTCCGCTCACATGACATGTTGCGGAACAGGTACAGTATGACATGACTGCATGGCGAACACAAGCGACAGATCCTAACATGAAAATCATGACGTGCGTGTCATGTAACAACATGACTACATGCCACTCTCATAATGCACTCGCAGCAGTTTTGCTAGCTTCACATACCAAATTTGGTATTACGGGACGTGAATACATGTTGAAGGTATGTGACTGATACCAACATAAAAATTATGACATGAGTGTCATGTCATGTCATGACTACATGCCATACTGATGATGTGCTCGCGGCCGTTTCGCTAGCTTCACATATACAAAGTTTGGTATTACGTCTCGTGAATCGATGGCGAAGGTATGTGAGTGGGGCAAACATGATAATCATGAGATCTGTGTCATGTAAGAACATGACTACATGCCACCCTGAAGGCGCCATTACGCTTTGAAGTGACCGGCGCACGTGTCCGTCGGCGTTCCTTTCGTCACGTACAGTCGCTGAGCAGCCACGGCACGCGCCGATTTGCCCGCAATAGTCTCGGAGGCGTGGGCCGCGTTGCGTTGCTTTCACGCATGCGCGTTTGAGCGCGCCCGCCGTCCCTCTGTCATGAAGAGAGGCGGACGCAGGGCTGTCTGGGTAACGTCATGGGCGCAAAATGTAGCATGTTCCATTTCGCGTCGTGTGCCGCTGTCACACATGCCCCGTTAAATGGGAGGTGATCGCCGGGCTAGTTCCAAGGGCCGAAGTATCGGCCCCCCGAACCGCACCACGAAAGCGTGGACAATTTAGAAGTGGTCCTTATTGGTGCGCCAGCAGACGCCGGCTGTGGCCCAAAGAACGAGTCAGAGCCGAGAGTTGATAAACAAACAAATTATATTCTCAATAATGGCAGATCGAAAACAATACACAAAAATGCACACTCCACAATAGTTGCATACAATATGTCACCAATCAAACCATCAATCAACGTACTACACAAGACAATCAGCCACACTTGAAATAACGGACACGGACAACAATACGCACTACAATGCAGTCGCATGCATTGAACAACCAAGACACTTAGACTAAAGAGATAGAAACCTATTCAGTCCAAAGTTCTTGGAACCAAAGTCAAGATGATACTCTTCCGAGAATCACTCACTCAAAGTCCAGCGTTGTTGTCGTTCCGCAGCCCTCGAAGTTTCTCTTCCAGGAAAACCTCCCGTCTTCAATTGGCCACTCTTCAAACTTCAACTTCTTCGCCGGAACACCGTCGGCTTCACACCCGCAGCTGTTGCCACGCGTCTTCGCTCGATAGCGGTAAACACACGCTCTTGCCTGTAGCCCGAGCCTTCACCCACTGGTGGAAATCCTCTTCATCTCCGGCTTCGTCCCTACGAACCAAAAACCTTCGCCGACTACACGGCGGAATCCCTACGCGCTCTGGCGCTCACTTCCGTCTCCTCCTGCTTTCTCGTCTCGGCCGCTCGATTAAATACCTTCCGCGCCACCTTCCAGAGATTTCTCGTCATTTCGTCGGCGCGATACGCGGCGAAGGCTGAGGGGAGAGTGAGACGGTTGGAATGCCCTCCCCGGAAGATGATTCAACTCGGTATGACCACGCCCCTTTCGTTCTGGAAAAATCGAGCGCTTGCCCGGCCCCCGCGGTGGGGTGAGGAGGTTCATCGCTTCGCCGCTTCCGAGAGGAGAGGCGTCGCGCGCCCGGGGAGCCCTGGATGCTTGTTTTCTTTTTTTTTTCTTTTGACCTCGCGGCGTTTCTCCCGCCCGTTGTCGCAAGAATTTGGCGGCGCGCTCATTTTTAGCGCTCGTTCTGTGACACTGCCCCCCACTTTAAGGATATTATCTCATAATATTCAAAACCACACAAACGAGCGCGAAAAGTCACCACACACTCTCACAGACTGTAACACCATCAGTCGCTCATGACACTTCACATTCTCAATAGATCACTTAATACAATTGTACATTGTAATTCAATTACACAGCACATGAAATATAACCACAGGCACATGACTACAACACTTCATCACACATTCCAAACAATACAAACGTACAAAGTTCTCTCATTACAACAATTATACCACACTATACATCACATCACAGCACAGAACACTTAGACTCGCTCGACATACAATTGAGACACAGGATAACAAGAACATTAACACAACATATGTCACTCAGCCCTGCCAAACACATTCTGCTTTGATATCAGCACTTATCCTGTGTACTTTGAGCTGCGCTTGCGTCCTTTCTTGCGGTGCTCGCTCGATCTCTTGTTTTTCCTCGTTCTTTTTCGGCGAGCCCTTTCCAACGACGGTATCTGAGGCGGCGTCTCAGCCATCGTTGTCACTTCCGACACCGTTAACGCGTCATTACATTCGACGGGTCCTGTCTGTTTATTTACCCGCTTGATCATGCCTCTACATTTTGTCCGGCTGGCCAACTCCGTCTCCTTTACACGGTCGGTCGGTTGAGGTCGTGCCGACGTAAGTCCGGTTGCTCGGCCCGTGAACTTATTCGACACGATCGTCTTCTCATTCGCTGTCTCTTGGGCCGCGGCTTCACCTTGGGCTCTAGTGACATCCGTCACGGTATGCTCCTCCACTGTATCTCGCGGCCGCTGTGTTGGCGAGGGCTCTATCTTCGGGTCTTCTCCCAAACATTCTGGATCACTTAGCCCTCGCGCCCCGTCGATGTTTCCGATGACAAGGTCATACAGGGGGGTCGTCATGCATAAAGCGGTAACTTTCCCGCTGAAGTACGGGGTTTCCACCTCAATCTCTGCTTCGGGAAGTATTCGAACTGTACGGTCAATTAGGCAAACCGGTTTCGTTCTGCCTGTCAGCTCACTTTCCCGTACCTAATTTCTCCTCACGATACCAGTGGAGCTACCGGTATCTCTTAACACCGTAATCTTTTTGTCCGCAACTTTTCCAGGCAGCGTTGGCATTCCTTTCGTAACACCGGTTGGCTGTTTTGACATTACAGCACCCACAATAGGAATTTTCTCCCCATTCTTCAACTCTACGAATCCATCAGTGACGGCATTATTATCAGATTTCGGTGCCGCTTGAACACAGGATACCTGGTGAGTTTGACTCACTCCGTTGCGACAAGCATCTGCTTTGTGCCCAGTCTGACCACACTTAAAACATTTTACTGTCGTAGGGCTCGTAGAGATCGTTCGACAGTTTTTTGCGCGATGACCCACTCGGTTGCACAGAAAACATCGCCGAATGCTCTCTGGTGCACGCTTCTTTTCTTCGGAAGCCAATTTCTTCGAATCATCGGGACAATCCTTCTTGACCTTGGCCAAATTAGTGCCACCCTGCGCTTCCAAGAATTGATCAGCCAATTCAAGCATGTCTTCAAGTGAGTCAGCCTTCCTCTCTTTCAAGTACAGCGACAGGCTGGGGTGGCAGCTAGTAAGAAATTGTTCTCTAATTAGGAGCTCTTTAAGCTCATCGTACTCCTGTGCTGTCCCTGAAAGTTCAATCCATCTGTCGAAATAGTGGCAAAGTCGGGCGGCATACTGCGTAGCTGTCTCACCGTCAGCTGGCTTTCCTGTCCGAAATCTGTCCCGAAATCCTTCCACAGTGAATCTAAATCGCTTCAACAAAGCAGCTTTCACCTTTGCGTAGTTGGCTGCATCGGTCGGCGTCAGCCTACCGTACACACTGAGCGCTTCACCACTCAAGCAGGTACTCAAAGCAGTTGCCCATTGCTGGTCCGGCCAATTCTGGTTCCTCGCAATCGTCTCAAATCTGTGGAGGTACGCGTCTAGGTCGTCCTTCCTTTCATCAAACGCTACGAGCAGCTTGCTTGGGTTCAAGCGGAAGCCGTGATCTTCCCGTTCGCTGCTTTCAACTCTAGCTTGGACGGGAGTTTCGCTTCGCTGTTGCAAACGGAGCCGCTCGAGTTCCATCTCGTGCTGCCGCTGCCGTTCCCTTTCAGCCATCTCGGCTTCTCTTTCTTCTCTCGCCCTTTCGGCTGCCAACTTTTCTCTCTCCAGCTCCAAATTCAATTGCTGCTCTCTTTCTTCCTTCAGCTGTCGCTCTTTCGCCTCTCTTTCTTCTTTCAGCTGTCGCTCCTTTGCTTCTGTTTCTTCTCTCGCCCTTTCAGCGGCCAGCCTTTCTCTCTCCAACTCAGCTGCCTTTTCTTCCTTGGCTCTCTCTTTTTCTTCTTTTTCCTTCTGGGTGACCCACTTCCGTAGTTCGGCGCCAGAAAGACCCATCTTTTCACCAAGCGCAACTAACTTTTCGAGATCCATTGTGTCTCGCAACTCGCAAATAAAACCTTGCCGCGTGCAAAAAGTATCTGCCTAAATCAGTCTATCGGAACACTCCCCTGCACTCGTTAACGAGAACACTGAACAACACACAAAATTGTTCTGATAGCACTATCAACAACTCGAGGCTCTTTCTCACTACTTTGGACACACTGTGCACCAAAAGGTCCTGTCGCGGACGCCAGATTAATTGTCACACATGCCCCGTTAAATGGGAGGCGATCGCCGGGCTAGTTCCAAGGGCCGAAGTATCGGCCCCCCGAACCGCACCACGAAAGCGTGGACAATTTAGAAGTGGTCCTTATTGGTGCGCCAGCAGACGCCGGCTGTGGCCCAAAGAACGAGTCAGAGCCGAGAGTTGATAAACAAACAAATTATATTCTCAATAATGGCAGATCGAAAACAATACACAAAAATGCACACTCCACAATAGTTGCATACAATATGTCACCAATCAAACCAATCAATCAACGTACTACACAAGACAATCAGCCACACTTGAAATAACGGACACGGACAACAATACGCACTACAATGCAGTCGCATGCATTGAACAACCAAGACACTTAGACTAAAGAGATAGAAACCTATTCAGTCCAAAGTTCTTGGAACCAAAGTCTAGATGATACTCTTCCGAGAATCACTCACTCAAAGTCCAGCGTTGTTGTCGTTCCGCAGCCCTCGAAGTTTCTCTTCCAGGAAAACCTCCCGTCTTCAATTGGCCACTATTCAAACTTCAACTTCTTCGCCGGAACACCGTCGGCTTCACACCCGCAGCTGTTGCCACGCGTCTTCGCTCGATAGCGGTAAACACACGCTCTTGCCTGTAGCCCGAGCCTTCACCCACTGGTGGAAATCCTCTTCATCTCCGGCTTCGTCCCTACGGACCAAAAACCTTCGCCGACTACACGGCGGAATCCCTACGCGCTCTGGCGCTCACTTCCGTCTCCTCCTGCTTTCTCGTCTCGGCCGCTCGATTAAATACCTTCCGCGCCACCTTCCAGAAATTTCTCGTCATTTCGTCGGCGCGATACGCGGCGAAGGCTGAGGGGAGAGTGAGACGGTTGGAATGCCCTCCCCGGAAGATGATTCAACTCGGTATGACCACGCCCCTTTCGTTCTGGAAAAATCGAGCGCTTGCCCGGCCGCCGCGGTGGGGTGAGGAGGTTCATCGCTTCGCCGCTTCCGAGAGGAGAGGCGTCGCGCGCCCGGGGAGCCCTGGATGCTTGTTTTCTTTTTTTTTTCTTTTGACCTCGCGGCGTTTCTCCCGCCCGTTGTCGCAAAAATTTGGCGGCGCGCTCATTTTTAGCGCTCGTTTTGTGACAGCCGCCGGGCCACGCTGATGGGTGCTATTCGCGCCAGTCGCGCTTGGCGTCCGTTTTTGCTAGCTCTACATATACCAAACATGATATCACGTGACGTGAATAGACGACCATGGCAAATGACACGTGCAAACATTATAATCATGATATGCGTGTCATGTAGAGCATGAATATTTTCTAAGCTCATAGCGTGCTCGCGGCCAGTTCACTAGTTTTACATACACCAAATTTGGTATATAGCGTGCTCGCGGCATGATCGTGTTCGTGGACGCCTATAGGAATTCAGGAGCCTCCTCTCGAGGATGATCAGTAGGCAGACGCCCCTTGTTCTTATGTTCTAGCCTCATTGTTTGTGCGTCAGCAAGAAAAGAAACACGTGCACCACTTTGTATATTTCGTAAACCAGTTTAAATATACCGGATCGTTGGTGACACGATAAATCCAATTCCTCCTTGCGAGACGCTAAGTTTTCGTGAAATTACGTGGCAACTTCCGTGTTCGATTATAGCACGCAGGGTACACATATCAGCTTCATAATATTATGTGCAGCCACGTTGATTAGGTATATGTCACCGTCTAATCTTTGCAGTTGACACTCATCTTGTTTTATGTGCATATAGCATTCGCCAGTGCTTTTGTAGTGCTTGAATCCCATAACATTCTTTGTACGGGTAAAGTAGCGCATGCTCGTGATTCGCTCTTCCAAACCTTCGCCAGCGTGCACCGCTTAATTTTTACGTTCATTCATAGATGGCAGGACTCTGCAAGCGATTCTAGTGTTTCTCGATGCATGTGTCCTCTTGCAGGGTAGAGTAACACGTTGAAGGGGTGAGTGCCGCCTTCCGATCGGCAGCCGCCATTCGGCTTCCCCCATCTCGTCGCAGCGAATTGAGTAAGACGCGTGCGTACGTGGCATTTTCTAGGAAAAAATTCCCGGATGTTTCGTGCCCTAGTACACAAACATCTCGCAAAATGACTGTAGGATGTTAAGATTTCTGAAATAACCGAAAGGCGATTCTTGTGGCTGGTAACAATCAAGCGCGATAATTGACAACCCATGGATCATTAGTGTTTGTGAAGCGTACATTATACCATTTCATCATATTGAGGGTTATCCCCTAAAGTGATGCCATACGGGTGATTTCAATCGCGATGGAGCCTCATGTGATTGATTCGCTTAGGCCAGTGACAGGAGGACGCCAATCACTGTTGAGAAATTCAATCCTGATCGGGCTTCATCGTGATCACCTGTGCACCGGATGCAATACACTTTCATTTGCATGCTGTGTATATTCGTACTTAACTGATTCGTTTGGGTAGTACAAATTGCGTTGTTCTTAATCGCTCGTACACAAACTGCAATTGCGTGAAGAGCTGCGTGAACATCGTATTGAGATCACGCATCCCGCCAGTTAATTGCCGAAAGGTATTTTCTCACTCCGCCTGTTTTTGGAAAGAAAGCGACACTCTTTAACCGCTGTATTTTGAATTCTTTCGCTCCGCCTGCAGCAACCCACAGGCGGGGCTGTCGAGGCCAAACGCGTTTGGCCGACGAATCACCGGCTGCCTAGAAAAGGCATGTGCTGCGCTGAACTTGCAGTGCGTTTTAACGCTTGTTTTGAAGTATATCAAAGTTTCCGCCCAAATCAATGTGTGCAATCCAAAGTTACCGTATATTGAATGCGAGGTTCTTTATTATGGTTTGAAAGCTGTGTGCTCACTTCATTTTAACAATATCGATGAACACTTTACAAGAACTACAAATTTACAATATATTTCTTTGGAAAACACGCTAAACCTGGTTTAATAGTCAATGTCTGCGTGCGAGCTTTGATTTAATGTCATGAAAGCCAGATGTAGAGCACCAATTAGTAACATGTTTTCAACAATTTTTTGCCAATGAGCTGTTTGCAGTAAGGAAAAAGAGATGAAAACAAAAATTAATATACTGTGCGTTGCAGGGTGTATCCTGCTAATGAGGTATCTTGTAAATAATTAAAAAAACAATATGTAAAAATGTCTTACGTCATCACAGTTTTTATCCTTCCTCACGATGGCCGCGGGATAGAATCCCGGCTGTGGCGGCTGCATTTTCAATGTAGGTGAAAATGCTTTAGGTCGTATGCTGAGATTGGGATAAACGTTAGAGTCCCAGTTGGTCAAAATTCGTGAAGCCCTCTACTACGGCATCTGCCATAACCACATGGTGGCTTTGGGGCGTTAAACACCACATATCAATCAATGAATCAATCAATCAATCAATCAATCAATCAAATAATCAATCAACTCTTTTTTTACGATAGCATGCAGTTCTCTTTATTTCAGCTGGCTGGCAAACTGTTTTTACACTTTCGTGGAAGGCACACAACACACAGACACCATGAAAGGTCACAAGACTTGAATGCGTGTTTTTGATGTTTAAACTTTATAAATACTAACCGACTAGTTCAAAATATGATAATTGAAGGTGTTAACGCGGCTGCCGTGGATGGTAGTTTTCTGCTGCTAGCAACACCAGCTGCTATCGTTGTTTTAAAAATAAAGATTAAGGAATAGGAATCTGAGACTTTCACACTTCCGATGCGAAAACTTTCTATTTGTCCCATGTTGTTGGAGTACCACACGTTTTGACACAACAAACTTTGAATGGAGCCGCGTGACACCCGTTGGCTGCCCGTTGTGGGTAGGGCATTGTAATGGCAGATAGGGTAGCCGACTATGCTGTTGTCTGCACCCTCCAAGGCGGTGGAAGGGGGCGTGCGCATCGAGGAACCCTAAGCGATTCGCTTCTTGCCGGGTGTCAGAGCGAATGGTTCTCTGCACTCAGGTAAACGTATTGAGTGACGCGGTGTTGGTGTGATTGAAGTAGTTCGTCGGAGAGAATTCCTCAGATCACTTTCAGCAGTGCTTTTCAAAGAAACCGTCTTGACGTCAATAATTCTCCACTGGACGCATGGGGGCCCATATGAACCTCGGCCGTGCGTCCCGAGTGGAAGGATTGTATGTATACACGCGAACGCCCACATTGAGGGGGGAGAGAGCCACCACGATCGCTCGGTGTTCTACGTGATCAAAGACCTCGGTTAAGTCCAGGGCCAAGACGTCTTTAGTATGAGCGGGGGTTGTAGGATCAAGGATGTCGTGCGTCAGTTGAAGCATGACATCTTGGGCGGAGAGACATGGGCGGAAGTCCACCATAGTGTGCGGGTATAGATTGTGGTCGTGCATGTGCTGAGTTAGTCTCTTTAGTGCAACGCGTTCGTGAAGCTTCCCGAGACACGATGTGAGTGAAATAGGCCGAAGGTTTGATATGGTGAGGGGTTTGTTAGGTTTAAGGACAAAGATAATCTTTGCATGGCGCCAGGAGTGTGGCAGGGTGCCTTCTTTCCAGCATTTGTTAAAGTATTCTGTAATCTTGGCAATCTATTGACCATCCAGGTTACGGAGCATAGAGTTAGTAATCCTGTCTTTTCCCGGTGCGGAGTTTGTGCGGATGTTTTGGAGGGCCACACGAACCTCTTGCTCTGAATTTTCCTTGTTAAGAGTCTTATTCGGGGCTCCTGTGTAGGGTGGGAGAGGGGAGGAGGTGCCGGGTACTGTGTGCGTTGTGCAGAGTTGGTCCAGAAGACTGTCAGGGGAAGGCGTCGAGTTGTGAAGTAGGCGTGTAATGTGATGTGACGTTGTGCGTCAGTGTGAGGGATTGAGAAGGTGCCGTAGGAGGTGCCATGCATGTTTTGTGGAAGGGTTGCCAGCTATGCTGTTGCTTCCATCTCTTCTTAATGCGGTGGTGTGCCTGCCAAAGGTGGGCTAGGTGTGTGTCCAATGTAGGGGTGTTGGGTGGCATGGTAATGTGTTGTGCGTGCGCGGTGACGTCATTCAGAAGAGATGGGACCCAATGATCAATGTCTTGTATTGGGGTATTGGGGTATTGCGGATCGTATAGCGTCCCATTCAATAAGATTGTGGGTGAGTAGTCGAAGCCTCTGGGTTGTGTAAGGTATTTCTATAGCAATAATGTAATTGTCGCTTCCAAGTGTGTGTTGCGTACGGATCCACGAGAGAGCTTTGAGTGAATGGCTCAGTGTGAGGTTTGGGCTAGTGTGCATGGTTACGCTATTGCCGATTCGGGTTGGTGTGTGAAAGTTGTTATGTGTAGTGAGGCGCAGGTCTTAGATGGTAGCCCGAAGCCTGTTACCCCTTGCTGTGGAGTACTGATAACCCCAGTCAGTATGTTGAGAGCTAAAGTCACTGCGTATGAGTAGGGCGTTTCGGCCCGCGATGTGGTGAATCCTCTGCAATAGAGCGTTGAGAGTGGCCAGGTCCGGGCGTGGGGTGTGCTAGCTATTGTCTACAAATATTGGAGGTGTGCTGAGTTTTGTCGGGATGATCTCTATGAGGACGCATGGGTTGGGGGAGGTAATGGTTTGTTTTTGTCAAGTAATGGTGCGGTGAATGAGTATGGACACTCGGGGAGCGCCGGGGGTGTCTGAGTGTACTGCAGCGTAACTGGGAAGTTCAGCTTGTTTTTGTGTGTCCTGTAACAAAAGAAGTTTTGGTATGACAGGAAGGCTAGATACTAAAAGTTGGAGCGCTGCGCGCTTACCACGAAAGCTGCGGACGTCCCAATGGAGTAGTGATAAATGGTTAGAATCATCGCGACCCGCCATGTTGAAGCATGGGCGGAGCGAAAATTGACTGGTGCGTCTGCAGTGAAAGTGAGGTAGGGGGAGTGTGTGTGTGTGTGATAGAGGTAGAAGACCCCTCATGTGATGAGTTGCTAGTGGTCTCGAGCCTCTGCAGGTGGGTCTCAAAATGTGTGAACTTACTTTGTAGGGTTCGGGTTAGGCGTGTAAATGGTGCGTTCATCTGTTGGTCGAAATGATTAGATAGCTGCTCGGGAATTTGTCTTCGAGGCGTGCCTCCAGAGCTACTTATTTGGCATCGAATTTGGGCTCCAACTTTTTGAGGTCAGCCTGATAATCGTCGTCTGAGTCCGAATAGCGCTTCCTTTTATGAGGGGGTGAGGTATGCGTGGCTGAGCTGTTCGATAACTTAGCGGTGGGCTGGGTCTGGGTGGGTGGGTGCGGGGACAACTGTGATGATGAGGAAGCTAGGAAGCTGGGTTTTGGGTTATGAGGGTCGTAAGACGGCTTACCTCCACATGCAGGGCCCGGGGTTTCTGGTTACGGGGGTCTGGGACAAGCGGTGTGTTGGTCACTGGTATGCTGGTCTCCTTTTGCGTCTTCAGCTTGTCGGCCCATGTAGGTCGGTTGCAGCTTTTGGAGTGCCCGTCTCATAGTTTAGCAGGTTTCTCAGTGCGTTGGGCACTTGAATCTAGTATTGTGCGGTCTACTCGTGGCTGGGATCGTGCTAATGTCGCACTTCATCTCTTTCATCCCTAGAACATGTACTGACTGGAACCACCTTCCAGCATCGATGGCTTCAATCACACACGCCAATGCGTTCAAGTCAATCATTTTTGAAAGTGCATTATAATTTATTCTAATCCTGCTGTTTTGTTTTACTTCTTATTGATATTTGTTGTCCCACTCCTCTCTGTAATGCCCAGTGCCTTGAGAGTAAATAAATGAAATGAAATGAAATGTGTGCCTGGGGACTTTAGGTAGGCGCCGGTGCTTGCACTCCCGGCGTCCCGACAGATGCGGCCCTTCGCAGATGATACAGACTGGAGTACATTTAGGGTTTTCTTTCTTTTGTTATAACTGGCCCCATCCGGGACATTTTTGGGACCTAGGTTGGATACATACGTCTGTGCAGTGGCCTATGCATGGTCCGGCAGTTACTACACGTCTCGACCCTTGGTGTGTAGGGCGTCCACAGATGCAGGCCTCCACCATAATTGATTCTGCGGGAGACAGTGTGTTGACCAAAGTTAATGAGAATTAAACGTGTGAGTCCCATTCGTCGAGCCTTTAGTATGGTTTTTGAGGGTCGCGGGCGATCAAGTCCGCGAGTAGTTCTTGCGGCGATTCTTTCCAGTAGGTGTTTGTAATAACTCGACGGACTGAGCCATCGGGGGTGCGATGTATGCTTTCATGGCACACTCATGCTCTTCGTATGTTATTTGGTGGAGCTGCTCAAGTCTAGAGCATCCTCTTGGTTCACCGCAGACACTGTGCAAGTATTGATAGGGTGAATCCGAAGGGTCAGCGTAGATGAGTCGGTCAGCTCAGCCACCTGCATGAGAGCGGCGAGGAGGTAGCGTGGCTTCCGCGTTGTAAGGTCAAGGCCTCCCTGGGAGCGGAATACCACTTTATATCCATCTGTTGGAAGGGGTGCTGGTTGCTTGATATTTTGCGCAGTTGTATGGACAACGCGCCGCTGTGGCTATGAGCTCTGCAGCGCGGGTGCTCGGGCGGCCTCTAGCGTCTCCCGCGACTGACTCGGCGTCTCTCGCACAGAAGGATCGGCGTTCGTACCGTGGGTCGTTCGTGTTTCCCGTAGGTGTGGCTGGGCTCTCACGACTTGGATCCAGTCCTGAGGGTCATACTGGTCTGGGTCAATCGCCGTACCTTGAACTTGAACCTCCATGCTGACTTCAGGTGGGTAGGCTGCAGCGCGGCGCGTCACAAGGCCTAGCAGCACCGTCGGCGTGAAATGGCTTGGTGTATGGGGCATACGGCCCTCCAGGGGCTCGCCAAAATTTTAAAAAGGGTCAGCAGAAAGCGCTCACCTCTACGAAGACGTTCGTGTCGTTGAGGGAACTCGAAATACCAGTCATTGGTGATTTTCGCTGTCGTGGTATGGAGCCGAAGCGAAGTGCAGCCGCACTCCAAGACCCCTAGCGGCCAATCCCCATGGTGGTGTTTGCGCCTGGTGGAATGTGTTCGCGATTCTGGTCGCAGATGGATTTATAAGGGCGCGAAGTATCGACCATGTTTTGCAGTGCCCAGGGTGCCTGAAAGACGCTCGCAGAAACGCCGCCAGTTGCTGCGGACGAGGTTCTGTGCATATTCTTGTGTGTCGTGCGAGAGTTGGTCGATACGCCGGCAAAGCTTGTGATTGAGGCGTTGGCGCTCCCAGCGCCACGTGAGCCCTCTACGCACCTCCCACAGATGCAGAAGGTGTGGGTCTACGTCCGGGTTTGCAGTTGTGGCAATGACTGCGCGCGTATATGCATCTAGGTCAAAAGAAAGAGACCCTAGCTATTTTTTATACTCTGGCTCTTCGAGAAGGTTCTGTCGGTGTTCTCTCAACTGCACCCAGTCCGTGATACGCACGTTCCACTCAGAACAGCGTGCATTGTGTAGTGTTATTATAGTGGCCACAATATAGTGGTCGCTGCCAAGATGTTAGTGGAGAGGACCATGTGCTATTACTGGTGCTGTGTTTTTGGAAAAGGTGAGGTCGGAGCATGTGTCTCATGAAACACTGTTCGCTATGTGAGTAGGGTGTCCGGGATCTGTTTGCAACGTGTATCTCAGGTTGAATATATCATCCCAGAGTCTAGTTCCCTTTTCTGCAGATTTGGGGTAACCCCAGAGAGTGTGCGCAGTATTAAAATCTCCGCACACAAAAAGGTGTGCCCAAGACGCCCAAATTCAAAGAAGAGTTGTGAAATGAATGTGTGCGCGAGTGGGGAGAACTATACACGTTGAGTATATAGAAACTGCGACTATCCTTGCCCAGGGTGATTGTTTCAAGGATTTGACGAGGAATATCGATGCTTGTAGTGCGAGTGTTGCATGTGATGTTTTTGGAAACTCAGGCTCCAACGAGTGAAGAGTTCCCTGAAAAAGAGTTGAAACCAGATAGAGTTCGGGAGCAGTTTGGCTTGTGTAGAAGTATTGCATCTAGAGGGTAAGTGGTCATAGCAATGTACTGTTGCAGGAAGCCCCTTTTTTGTCAGTATCCATGGTGGTTTCATTGCCATACCATGATTCGCTGCTGGCTAAGGGACGCCATCATCATCATGAGAGGAAGTGGTCGAGCGGGACTGCCTCGTACTTTCTATAGCTGCTTGAATTCTATAGCGTTCGCACGCTCTGTTGCCGACACCAGCTACGCATGCATCTGTGCGTAACGCGCTTCCATGTCACGGCGTACCTGTGCGATTTTGAGGAAAGGTCAGAATAGGTATTCAGGGGTGGAGGGGGACGGGACGAGTTGGACGTGCTGTGGGGTGAAAGTTGAGGGGTATTGAGCTGTCCGGAACTCTGCCCCCAACTTATCTCCCGGGATGCCGCCTTGGCTTTGCTGGTCCCCAAAGCCTGTGGTAGCTGATTTTCCGTAGTAAAGGTTCTGGTTGCCGGCTTGCCTAAATGTGCCTTTTTGGAGGGTGACGGGGACGCCTGTGATGCCTGGATAGCTGGGCGCTTCGCCTGGATGCTTGATGAAGTTGACTAGGATCGGGATCGGGATCGGGACTTCAATATTGACCATGCCTTGAAGCGTGATGTAGATCTCGCCTTCGAACGGCAACGCCCAATATACGTCCATGGTGTTGCAGACGCATCAGTTGTCGACCGATGATCAAGGATCCTCATCGGTGGATTTCATCAAGTGTTGCTGTTTCTTGTGGATATCTTTTTTAACCCAGGATATGTTGAAAGGCTGTCACTAGCGTCGCGGGCACTGTGGATCAGCTGGGGCAAGATCCCGTCCACAGGATTTGCACCATGGAGAGCACGGGTGTGGTGGCTTCCGATTATTGATGCTGCAATGCTCACTAACGGTGACGTCCAGAGTGGGGCAATGGTAAGCTCGGTTTCTCAATTGAAGACACGTTTTGCAGACCTGGTGTCAGGGGCGGTGGGCGTAGCAGCGTAGCTCTGCTCCAAGGAAGTGGATGAAGCGAGGCACACGAAAGCATTCGAAAGCGACGAGTGCAATATTTATCTGACTCATCATCTGAGCTTGCAGTATCTGGATTCAAGTCGCTTGCATTTTCTCTACTCGCTTATATGAGGTTGTACCCGGTTCCAGTTCCGGAACAATATTTTTGCACGAATCGTCGGGGGCTGCCAGATCTGCAGATACAGGTTAGGTGCGCTGGCTGAGTGACAGCTCTTGGACTTTCAGGGGGGCGTCTATGACGTGTGATGATGGGGTGCTTATGACGGCCAAGTTTTGCACTGGACGGGTTCGTAGGATGAAGTTTCTGCGGTCATTTGGACTCACTCCGGCAGCGGCCCAAAGCATGGTGGCCAAGGTTGATCTAGGCCATAGATCCAGGCTGAGGCCTCCGAGTGGATGCAGGGCAACCTTCTGATCTCTGAAAGGAAGAGGAGGTGGGCGCTTTGCCATATTCGGACCTCAGCTTGGCCTTATAGTTCTCCGAGTCAGTTGGGAGGGGCGATGCTGCTTCGAGAGCGGCGGCGTTAGGGTCGCGCCACTTGTTGCGGAGCACCTTCCAGCAGGCACCATTGCGCGCATCTTCCTCCGCCGTGCTTGGAATGTCGCCGAAAGTGGTGGAATATTCGTCCATGCCTTCCACATGATAATGGTCATTGTTATGTGCAGCGATAGGAAGACTAGTAGCGTTGTGGTCCGGCCATGCCCCGATAGGCACCCGACAGTAGACCAGAGGGCGCGACGAAGCTCTTTGGGCCGCCTCAGCATTGTTGGTATCGACCACCAGGGATACTGAAAAAATGGGGCGCTCTCTGAACACAGTCACAAGCTGAAGTGTCAGTGACATTTTTGGCACATTTTCAAAGAACGCTTCCTGGGCGCCTACATAATCAGCTGTGAACCCTTGCTCACAACTAAAGAGAAAGTGATATGCACGTGCAAGTTTGGTTTTGCTGCGTCTACTCATTAGGCTACGCATTGGAAGACTTGGTTTTGCGGCTCCTACTCGCCAGGCTGTGTATTCTGGCGCTACCATCATATGTCTTAAACTGCATTGCCGGGTGCCTATAGCACCTGCATTGTCGGTGTCAGTGAGCGTCTCCTCAGTGTTGCTAAGCATCATAGGCGTCGTTCGCTCGCAGTCGCTAGCAGGAACAGGGAATAATAGCGATGGTGATCCTAGAAGCTGCCTGCGTTGAAGATCGTGGTGGTTGTCGTCAAGAGCGCGAGATGGAACGCTGTCTACTGCAAGCGAGTGGCATGCATCCACGTCGCCGCGCCTAGGTAGTACCGACACTGGCTCAGTTAGGCTTAACGGGACGTTCGCCACCTCAGGATTCGAAAGGCGTGTGAATCAGCTAGAATAGACTCACAGTGTCCGTAGAGGCACTCGGGAGCTCCGGACTTGGTGTGTCTAACTGTGCAGATGAATCGGATGCCACACTCTACTATCACAAAAAAAACATTGAAACAGGAGCCTGTGTTAAACAAGAATACTGAAAATTGGTGCATGGAAAGTGAGGTTATGAGTTATCAAAAATTAAAACTCGAGCAGACGACGACAAGAAATGTTCTCATTCACATTTTACTCGTCTGCTGACGTCAAAGACCGCTTACAATCACTGTGCGCGCGTCTCATGAAGACATTCTGGAAACGTCACCTTACTGTGGTTTTCACACAATACCTCGCTGCTGCTCTTTTTGACGATGGCGTCGTTAGCATATTTACTGCGAACCACTTGCGTCGGGTAGCAAACGCTCCCACAGTCACACTGTGTAAGATACACACATACGCTTTGAGCGGGGTCACTTCTCGGCTTGTATGTAAGACGCGTTCTATGGCAACGCTGGTGCCCACCACCTGCTGCTTTTTTTGGCTCGCTAAAAACGTGGCTTGCATTTCTGCTTTCGAGTGCCGGCGTACCATAGCCTTGTTCAAAGGCCTAGTGTTGTGTTTGTTGTTTTGAAAATACATCATTTTGAAAGAAAAATTATTTATTTCTTAGATACTATAAAAAAGGTTTTTGCTTTTTTAGCATTCACTCGTGTGGCCTAACTACCACCATATAAAAATTGCACGCTATTTGTAGCGTCAAGCCAATCAAAAGCGAACGGTGTTTGTCGCCACGTCACACGACACGGCGCCACTTTCCATAACGAAAATAGCGGATGTGTGTCACCGTAGCCTAAAATCGAAGTAGTTTGTCCCGTGAATTAAAATTAAACAGCGCCGATTTCAGCATTGCCATGTGCGCAACGGTATGGGCACGTTCAACAGCACCAGAAAAACCGATGAAAAATATGTGCTCGAATAGTGTCACAAGGCTCCTCTAAATGCCGCGCCAAGGTTCAGCGCGCGCCCTCTGGCGTACGCAGCACGCGCACTTAAAACTACTGTCTCTCGAATTGGGTTATGGATTTTTGCGCTTAAATGTACCTTTTCTCCAAAAGTACTGAATGAATTCTGATAAAACTTTGCATGCATGAGCTAGAGTAAGCTGAAAACAATCTGAACTAAAAAATAGCTGATTTTATATAAAGGAAAGCCACACAAAAAAAATCACAGCAACGCGGCGTACCCTCAGTGCCTAATTTAATGCAGGTATTTAAATTTTTTGACAGTAAATCCCCGAAGGGTGTCAGAATTTATTAGTTCAGATTAACCTACGTGTAGTTACAATAACACGGCTCAATGTTGTTACAGTTGTTTCAGTGGTTACTGAGAAAACGTACATTGAATAAGTGAAACCACTTAAGCATTTAGGAGTAGGCCATGGGAAGCATTGGCAAAGTAGACACAAAAAAAGGATATCACAGGATACCTAGCGGCATTCTTCATGGCCATGTGGATATTCATAAGAATACTTGCAGCCACTCCTACAATATTATGTTAAAGCTTACATATATCACCTACCCTACCATACCTTCCTAACAAACATGTAGTAAGCAGTGCATGTGGCCCCCTCAGGTCGCTAATGAATCAACGTACGAATTTGTTTCGCTTTTCTTTTTTTTTCCTGATGTGGAATAGTTTTTGATTGATTTGTGGGGTTTAACGTCCCAAAACCACCATATGATTATGAGAGACGCCGTAGTGGAGGACTCCGGAAAGATGTGGAATAGTTTGCCACAGGAATTTGAGCAAATACATGATGTATATGAGTTTCAGGTATGTTTAGAAATATATTGTGTCAACCATAACTTTGTTTTGTTGGTTAGCCATTGTCATATTGTCACGGGGTCATGACGTGGCCGAAGACAGGACACTTTATGTTGGGATTCAACTGTTTATTTGGGTGAACCTGTGCCCGGTAAACGGAAAGTCTGATTACAGTAGCAGTCTTGCACAGATAGCAGTGAACGGAGCGTCGGCCGTCGATCAACTACTCACAAGCGGCGAAGTGCGTCGGCAATTATACTCTTGCCATCGAATGTTCTAGTATTATCGCTGGCAGTGACGAGTGTTCCAGAATAATCTGTACAGTTCACGGAGTGGGCGTGATCTTGTCGAAATGATCTACTACATTCCTGAAGCTTTTCGAAAACTGCAGGCGTGGTTTGCGCTGAAAATCGCGTAGTGTATTGGGCGATAACAAAGCTTGAGGAATGGAACGTGGGAATATGTTTGTATCTGGAGTTATTCATTGTGCCCTTCCTGTAACAACTGTCAGGGAAGGTTAGTAGTATAATAAATAAAATAAAAATTCAACTATGCAGCTTGCAAAACTGTGCCACGCAAACAGGTTGGGCTTTGCAGACACCAAGGAAAGATAAGCTAATCGTGTGCAATCTGAACGCGTTAAAGTTTTAACAAGAGTAGGGGCTCATGTCTACAGTCTTGATGTGTGTTACTTGTCCTTTAATATCCAACAACGGCAGTAATTGGAGAAAGAAGTCTGATGATATTGAAAATTCCTGAATTCGGGGTGCCGCAAAAGCTGGCTGATATTTACGCGGTAAAAGGTGCCAATACAACCCTACTTATACCCCCCCCCCCCCGCTGTTTCAGTAGTTACAACAGCGAATCAACAATATAATCATGACCTCCCTTATTTAGAGCTCTTACTGCATCCGCGGGAGTGCTTCCATTCTTTAGAATGCCATGCGTTTCGACAAATGAGAACGCTTATTATATTTGTCGAAATATGAAAATCATAGAGGTGACCATTAAATAAGTACATTATTTGTATGATGGGAATTCCAGTTGTATGCTAGAAACTTTTTGCTAATTGCGAAACGCTAAATATTTGCAACTACTTCGCTAGCATTAACCATCGGCAGCATTTGCATCAATTGGTGCGCCTGTCTTATAGGAGTCTCTCCGCATGTCGCACTTTAGGTGCACCAACAAGCACTTCAAAATATAAATGACTCATGGGTCGTGTTGATGTGTTTATCTGAAGAGCACGCAAGCGGAGAAAGGCGTAGTGGGCATGCGAGCATATTGGGATACCTTAATTTTCTCCCTTATCGCGCACATCTTATATAGCCTACACTATAAAAAATATTTCAAATGCGTCTAATATTATTTAAAAATTACAGAGAGGCAGCATCTTTGTGATAACGGCGGCGTTTCCTTAACTGTGGCAGAATGAATCTTTAGATACGCCAGTAAATATATAAATGAAAACAATTAACGTTTTCACTAATGAAAATAGCCGATCGAGTCCAATGGGCAAATTTAAGCCCTTCCTGCGAATAGACCATAGCCACTTTGAAATTTTTGAAAATCGGCCACTGGTAATCACCGCAGAATGAGGAAGTCAGGCTAATTCGGCAGGCAGAACCGAAACCGACTCATCAAAATGCGCATCTACCAATTACTTTGAAAACGCCCTCAATGACGACGCTGTTCCCCTCGACTTGGAAGAGCAGGCTAAGCGAGCGTCGATAAGCGGACTCGAAGCAAAGTCAGGTAAACCAGCTGACCTAGCTGTGGCGAACTGTGCATGCAGACTGATGGTTGGTAACGGCGAGGGAAATGGCGTCGTCAATGAGGCCATTTTCAAAGTGGATGGTAGATGCGCTGTTTGGTGTGCGTTGGTTTCGGGGTCGCTTGCTATGGACTATTCACAGGAATAACTTGGATTATCCTTTTGGACTCGATCAGCTATTTCCACTGGATAAAAAGTGAAATGTTTTAATTTCTATATTTACTGCTTTAATTAATGTTTGGACACATCGTAAGATGCCTTCTTCAATAGTAAAAAAACGCTGCAGGTAGCACACATGAGTCTCCTTGTAATGTTCAAATAATATTGGACACATTTCTCAAAACACCTAGCTTGTATAAAATTAGCAGTGTACCGTTGCCCTGCTGTGGTGGTCTAGTGGCTAAGGCACTCGGCTACTGACCTACAGGTCGCGGAATCGAATCCCAGCTGCGGCGGCTGCATTTTTGATGGAAAAGAAAATGCTGTAGAACCATGTTCTCAGATTCGGGTCACATTAAAGAGCCTCAGGTAATTGAAATTTCCGGAGACGGTGTCTCTCATAATGAAATGGTGGTTTTGGGACGTTAAACTTCACATATGTATTATCATCGGTGTACCGTTGCTGTTTCAGCAGTACCACTTGGCAAACGTCCGCTTACGGTATGCAAGAGCGTTTTTCACTCGTTTATTGAAGGTATAAAAGTATACTATGAGTTTCTTCAAATTAGGTGTACCAAAACGCTAGATGTCTTGTACTTACCATATTCCGTGCATGCTAATGCACTCCAGGTGGTAAAGCTTAGCCAAAGGCCTGGTCTACAGCACATTACGTAAGCCGAGTCGTTTCGGGTTGTTAAACCCCACAAAACAACAAAACCAAACAGCTTATAGACACGCCATTGTATCCGCATTCAGGGTGTTTCAATAAATGTGTCCATTGTGCTTTAAAAATTACAGAAAGGAGGCTTCTGCGTCATAGCTGCGGTGTTCCTTTTACAGCGACAGAAGGCATGTTCAGATACGTTGAAAGGATAATTATGGCAGTAATTGGAGAAATGCAGGCAGTCAACTTTTCAATAATTGGAAATAGCTGGTCGAGTCAAATGAGCCAATAGAAGTTCTTCCTACGAATAATCTATAGCCATTTGAAAATTTTTCAAAAGCAAAGCTGGGCGACCCAGCACGCCCGTGAGACGGCGTCGACGCAAGCCCTTGACGTACCGTAATGGAAGGCTTAGGCCCGGCCACCTAAACCTGCTGGTTTCTTATAATAAAGTTTATTCCTCCTCCTCCTCCGGCCGTGGGTTTTCATCTCGGATCATTCAAATCTGGCTAAATGTAGCTGGTAAAACCGAAAGCAACGCATCAAACAGTGCTTCTACCGTCACCTTCAAAAATGCCCTAAATGAAAAGTTAATGGTATTAATTTGTTGAATAAGGCAATTAATTTAATTCCCCTAATTACTGTCCTAATCAATGTTTGTAAACATATGAAGATTATTTCTGTGGTGAAGTAAAGGAACGCCGCAGCTAGGTAGCACGCAGGTGCGTTCTTTGTGTAATTTTCAAAGTTATTTTGGACACATTCCTGAAGCCCTCTCTATAAGAGACCCGGGTCTTATACGGGCCTCACTAATGCCGGGGCCTGACCGGAGCCTGAAGCTCATAGGCCAGAGCCCAGCCGGGGCTGTCAGTCCGGTGCGGGCCAGTGCAGAGCTCTACTAGAAATTACCATAGAGAGGCTTTGCGGGGCCGGCGGGTTTTCCAGATTTTCGGAGGGTAGTCCACAAACGCTAACAGCGATTAGCGGTATGACGCATGCCCAGTTGGCAGCGACAGCAAAAGAAAGCGTACGCAAAGCTTAGCGTACACTATATGAAAACTAGCTTATCTGTACAACCCTCACCAAGGGGCACAGAAAATGCCGGCGCTCTTAGGAAGGCAAATTTCTGTCGGTTAGCACTTTTGAAGGCTCTATTACCAGTTGTTTGCGTACCTTTTGATGTCAAAGATGTATTGATTTCACTTGATAGCATAGTTTCACGACTCAATAAAATTGCAGTACCAGGCCACTGTGCTGCATTGTCAGATTTAGACCCACAACCACTCGGTAAAGAACAAGATGGTCTATTTTTCCTGTAGATGTATTTTTGGATGTGTACTCCGGCATACGTGTTTCGTATTTTTGCATAAGTATTTTGGAAAATATTCCATCACGTGAAAAAACATATAACCTTAATATTTAAAGGTCGAAGCGCATGTACTCCAATATTCGTATTCCTGAATACTTTTATCGAAATACTGTTACAAAGGAATGGTAGCTGTGTGATTGCGCAGATCAGACAACACGAAATAAATTTCAACCAGGACAAACAAGGCCAAAATTAGCCCAAACTATTAGAAATAGCCACTCGAGATTATAAGGGCCGTGCTCCATCGATGAAAAGAATCTCACAAGTCGTAAGGGTATACGAAAGCAAGCGAATGGCGCCGCCGCGGTGGTCTAGTGGATAAGGTACTCGGCTGCTGACCCGCAGGTCACGGGATTGAATCGCGGCTGCGGTGGCTGCATTTTCGATGGAGCCGAAAATGCGGTAGACCTGTGTACTCAGGTTTGGGTGCACGGTAAAGAACCCCATGTGGTAGAAATTTCCGGAACCATCTACTACGGCGTCTCTCATATTCATATGGTGGCTTTGGGGTGTTAAACCCCGCATATTAATCAATCGAAGCTAGAGGATAGATGGAAGATTTGTTTCACGAGGTAGAAAGGCAGCTTGTGGATTATTGATATTTCGGTAGTATTACATAGGGCCAAAAACTATTTAATCAGCTTTTCCTAATGCATTAAATTTGATGCTGAAATGCGCGCAGATGTGTAAGCGCCATCGGCGAGTTAAATAAGTTTCGAGTACCGTTCAGTCCCGTCGTCTGCACTTGGGTATGTTTGTGTGTGTGTGTTTTGCTCGTAAATAACTTTAGACATGAGCTTTTATCAACTCGCCCAAGAAAACATTCTTTGATTCCTGGTGGGTGACGGACCGGTGGGAATAGCTTCATATATGATAAACATAAATGCCGAGGAATAGATCAGGTTGATTTACCTTGAGGGAAGAACAAAGCAAGCTTGCTTACTGGTTGGCTAACCAGTGAGGCAGGTGAGTTGACTGGCCCTCAACAATCTTTTTCCATTCAATTACGCAGAGCCGGACTGCGCCCCTCGGTGCCCGTCAGGCATGGACTGCGAGCCACACACTCCTCGGGACCTTCACGGTTGCTTCTTGATGGGTTGCTCCTGTGGTAAGCCGCATTTAACAGGTATTTTTTTTTTCATTGAGGTGACTGACATAAGGGAGAAATGTTGCAAGTATGTGTTAAAATAAATAAAACGCGAGGAAAAACGGGGCTGTTATGGTGATACCATGATCACGCTACACGAAATAAATATAACATACATGAAAACACCGTGCATGAGAAACAAAACAGCATGTGGCATGTTGCGGCGAGAAAAATGGTAATACAAGGGTTTCAACAACTGTGTTTTTCTTTGAGGGGGGGGGGGGGGCGTTGCATGAAGGGAGGTGAAGTGGCCGCAACAATCACTATCGGTCATCGGTAGGGGTTCTTAGAGCAAAAAGGAAGAGAGAAGCGCAGCGGCGTTACTGCCTTCCTCTACGAAGGGCACCGCACAGGGGATAGGTAAATGGGAATGAAAGAGACAGAAGAAAAAAATGCGCCGTATCTGCATTTAATCTGCAAATGTCGTCGAAAGACGACAGTCTCTCGTCTGGAGAGAGTGAACAAAACTTTTATTTAATGTTCTAGGCAAGTGCCTCGAGCGTGCAGCGGAGGCGAACGAGCACACCTAGTCACGTCAGACGTGTGACATGAACGCTATCTGGCAGTTATCCTGGAAAACAGGGCACGCGCCGTGCGCACTCGTCTCTGAGGTGATAAGGTGTAGAACGCAAGGCGATGGGTAGGTGCCACCACTG
Source organism: Rhipicephalus annulatus (assembly GCA_013436015.1). Classification (NCBI taxonomy): domain Eukaryota; kingdom Metazoa; phylum Arthropoda; class Arachnida; order Ixodida; family Ixodidae; genus Rhipicephalus; species Rhipicephalus annulatus. The sequence continues at coordinate 40,216 of WOVY01005506.1, forward strand.
TATCAGCTTAGCAAAGCGTTGGAAACACTTGCCGTTTCGCGCCAGCGTTTCATGGCCAGTGCAGCGTTATAAAGGCTACGATCCGTAAAATTACCTATGCCAGTGGCTTTTCTAGTAAACAATACACATACATAATATTGACGTGCTGTTATGGTGCCTCATATATGTGCAATAATTGCTTTTAATTCACAATCGCACAAGTATGAACACTGAACCTTGAGCAATATTGGTGGGCGCTGCGGATGGGGTCGGCCGTTGGGAGTATCGTTTGGTCACTTTGGTGCCGTTTAGGGTATCGTTAAGGAATGGGAAATCACAGCCATCTGTCTCTATGACAGCACAAATACCACCTGCGCAGCCGCTTCCTAAGCGTGATCGATCTGTTTTTTTTGGCGCAGTTTGAAGCAATGTCCTGTTCGGCCATGCGGACTAACTGTGATGAAACACCGCTGATGCTTAGAAGTTTGCCCCGTATTTCTCAAGAAGCTGCGGATTGCCTGCACATCCCGCTGTCAGCTGAAGAGGTAAAGGCGGCACTGAAATCTATGACACGTGGAACGGCCCCTGGGCCAGACGGTTTTCCTGTTGAGTTTTACTTGACATTTTGGAATGAAATTGGTGCTACCTTTACCGCGGTTATCCGGCGAAGCCCCAAGGACAATGTCTTTCCATCAAGTTTTCGAGAGGGACGCATTGTGCTTCTTCCAAAGGGTGATGCCCCCACTGTTAATCCTAAAGATTGGAGACCTATCACGCTGCTCAACATTGACTATTAGATATTCGCGGCGGTAGCCGTTCAACGTTTGAGGGGTCTGTTGGACACCCTGGCAGGTCATCACCAGACTTCATCATTGCTTGGACGAGAAATAGACAGCTTGTAATTTACCATACGTGATATCATAGTCTATACTCTGTCGTGATCTGCGCGTGGTATCTTTGTGTCTTTGGACCAGGCATAAGCGTTTGATTGACTAGAGCACACGTATATTTTTAACGCGCTCACAGCATTCGGCTTTCCTCATTCGTTTGCGGAAATGATTAGAAATATCTTCACTGGTCTGAAAAGTACACTAGTTCTGGATGGCTGGGAAAATGCTGCCTTTTCCATAACACGTGGGGTCCGTCAGAGGTGTCCATTGTCTCCTGTACTATTTGACCTCTGCCTTGAGCCATATTTGCGTGCTCTTTACGCGGATTCACGCGTACGGGGTCTTGCGCTTCCTGTTAGCAGTGCCGTGAAAGTTACAGCTTTCGCTGACGATATAACCGTGTACCCCTCAGATGAAGATAGCCTGTCACGCAGCCTGCGTGTATTTTCCCAGTGTGGCGACATTTCAAGTGCAGCGTTGAACATCTCCAAATACTGGTATTTCTTCATTGACTCTCCAAACTTCAGGCTTAGCGCTGGTTTTCTGATTCAGCCGGCTGCGTCCCTTCGTATTTTAGGTATTTTAAACAACCACAATGACATTTGCGAATTCGTTTGGTTAAACGCTCTCGAAGAAGTAAGACTGAAAATTCAGGATGCACTAGATTTTGACTTTCCGCTTCTTGAGCGGAGGTACCTTGCGCAGACTGTATTTTGCGGTCGCAGTTGGTACCTTTCTCACGTCGTGCAACCATCTTTACGTATCGTGTGATCACTGCTGTCTGCCTTGTGTTCATTTTTTGGTTCTTTTTCATTTTTCTTTTTGTTCATTTTTCTGTTTGGTCCAACTGAGTTGGTCTCTCGTGTGGCACTGAGACAGCAGCGTTCTCAGGGAGGCTTTGCTTTCCTTTCAGTGCCCATACGCTGTCGGCTGCTGGCACTGCACATCCTTTTGCGCCTAGTGCCAGTGGAGGAATTTCCTGCACGAACGCTTGCATATTATTTTCTGGGTGCTCACCTTCTCCATATGATGCCTAATGTGCACCTTAAAAGGGGGCCGCAGTCAATAACACTTCCTTCGTTTTATGCAACAACTGTTGCATTATTTCGCCATGTCCAGTCGACCTGTCCTGGCATAGACGGGTTGAATAACCACATAGTTGAGGCAACTGCTGCTTTGTTGCTTCTGTTGGTCCCCCGAGCCCACCGTGCTCCCTCTAGGCGGGTGTCTTGGAGCACGCTAACGGCTTCTTTTGGGCCCGGACACCCCCGGGACTTCATGTGGCACCTGAGATTGGGTATGTTTTCCACTCTCGACCACCTCGAAAGGTGGGGAATGGTCCAATCAGCAACATGTCTGAACTGCTTCCTTCGGGAAACAAATCAGCATTTTCTAAGGCATTGTGTCATTGCTCGTGTTTTTTTGGATAGCCGTACATGCCGGATTTCACTGCCTCACAGTAAATCGCTTCGTTTTTTCTGGGCATTGTTCACGAGGCCGCTTCGCTGGTCATCTCATTGTTGCCAGTTCTTTTTGCCTCTGGCGCAACCGCTGCGAGGCGGTTGCAGCGGGCCGCCGCCGTCGCGCGCTCTACCCGATTCTAAAGCGATTGTACTTGGAGCTGCTGTCGGTTTTGTCAGAAGAGCTCTTCTTTGTCGGTGAAGAGGAATTTCTCCGGCACTGGTCTTGCCCTTTTGTGTCGGTCCGTGACGGACTAGTGAAACTTGTCTTTCGGCCGGCCTGGTATTGGTAGGCTCATGTGTCGATGCGCCGGCAGAAATGGCATGCCAACATGTAATTATGCAAAATGTACATATTCCTGTTTTATTTGTGTCTCTTTTTTACCTCGAAATATTTTTTGTGGTTGTGTTTGTGTGAGCCATCGAATGTACATGTTCTTTCAGCGTCATCGTATATCCATGTTTATGTAATTGACGTCTGTTTTGTCATCATTGTTAGTGTATGTCCAAGAAGAAAATGTTCTGTTGAGTGTTATTGACGTTTGTGACAATAAATTTTTCTCAAAACAAACAGACAAATGTACAGACAGATAGACAGAGAGACAAACAGACCAAAAGTTTTGCGTCAAAAGTCCCCTAGAAAGAATATCGTCTTTAAAAATACACATATATTGACACATACACATAATGTTGACGTGTTTTTGTGCCTCAGATATGCGCAATAATTGTTTTTTAAATCATAATCGCGCAAGTATGAACACTGAAATTTGAGCAATATTGGTGGGTGCTGTGGATGGGGTTGGCCGTTGTGAGTATCGTTTGGTCACTTTGGTGCCGTTTAGTGTACCGTTAAGGGTGGACAAACAGACAAATGTACAGGCAGACAGACAGACAGACAGACATAGACAGACAGACCAAAATTTTTGCGTCAAAGGTCCGCAAGAAAGACTATCGTATTCGCTCCACCTCACAGAGCGCGTGCCCGAACAGCCATGAGAACCCGCAAACGTCCGGGAAAGCCACCGAGAAGGACAAAAGATATTCGTGGGAGAAGAAGACGATGAACTGAAGAGGTGCATTAAGCGACGGGAGTGCGCGAAACATACGCTTGGGCACGTAGCCCAAGCATGAAACAAAAGTTCAGTTTACCTGAAAGAAAAAAATTCAATTGAACACACAGAGGAGTGCCCTGATCGCCTAGATGTGTTAATCCAGCCGTCTAAGTTCGCCAGGACGATGGCTTCATGCGCAGCGAGAGCAGCGGCACGCAGTTCACGTACCGGATAATCCAGCAGCAGGAGCATAATCACTGCGCGAATCGCCGCCGCGAGTGCAGTGATCACCATGTCCTTCGGGTCGACCTCGGGGGTGGTGATATCCAGAGGAGGGGGTAATGTGGTCATCGTGCTCGTAGAGGCAAGATTCGCACTGGTAGCAGGGCGAGGAGCGGATGCCAACGCTGATTGGTCACCACCGGCGACTGCGCCCCAAGAGGAGCGGCCCTGCATGACTGCCGCGCTGCCTCGCTTGTAGGTGTTCTTGATAGTGGTCCTGGGCTTCTCCAGCGCTTGGCGGCGCGTCACGGGACTATCAGAAGAGACGATAATGACGGCGGTTTTGCGCTGAATCTTCCAGGAAGGGCAGCGCGGCTCGTTAGCCAGTTGGGTGCCGCTGCAGTTAATGCAGCGAGGACGCTCCGCAGGGCATGGTGTTTTCGCGTGGCTGCCATCAAAGCAGAGGTAGCGCCGGTCCCGCGAGCAGGTCGCCGTGGCGTGGCTGAAGCGGCGGCGCCGGACGCATTGTAGGGGTCGCACGAAGCAGCCTGCGCCGCTTGAAAAAGAAGCTTGAAGAGCGCTTTCTCTGTGTCAGTCCAGTTTTTCGTGCCCAACTTTGCAGCACAGCCTTTTCCTGCAGTATGTTCGAACAAGCCCCCACACAAGCTTTTCTGAAGAGGTAAACTTCCGGTGGTACGGTGGTTCTCTCGAAAGTGATGGTGAGACACCTGTCACGGCGTGCACACGAGACGATAGGAACGGCCGAGTCAATGTTGATTGATTGATTGATATGTGGGGTTTAACGTCCCAAAACCACTATAAGATTATGAGAGACGCCGTAGTGGAGGGCTCCGGAAATTTAGACCACCTGGGGTTCTTTAACGTGCACCCAAATCTGAGCACACGGGCCTACAACATTTCCGCCTCCATCGGAAATGTAGCCGCCGCAGCCGGGATTCGAACCCGCACCCTGCGGGTCAGCAGCCGAGTACCTTAGCCACTAGACCACCGCGGCGGGGCCCGAGTCAAGGTTCGCCGCGATGTCAGCGGCACCCAAATCTTCGTCTACCCCGTATACAATGCCCAGACAGGCGTCGTCCTCGTGGAGCTAAGACTTGACGTTGATGGAGTAGACGCCCTGTACTGCGAAAAGTTGGAAAGGTCCGCCTCATAGGTGACTTCCACAGCAACAAGGTTGCGTCGATAGTTCACGCGGATGCGCCGGGTGGCGGCGAAGCCAGGCAGAAACGCCGCTATGGCATCCCAAGACGAGGAGAGGAAGTTTGCCTTCTTTTTTAGATGCGGAGCATCTTATACTCGCGCCTTGTAGTGCGCCGTCCGCGCCGTCCGCGCCGTCCACACCGCTTCTCGAACATTCGACAGCTGACGCGCGCGCATGCGCCGTCGCGCCGTCGCCCACTCTTCCACCATCTGTGCATCCCTTCCTCCTCTACACACCGCGCGCGCTTCACTCCTCCATCATCTGTGCACCCTTCCTCCTCTACACACCGCGTTCGACATCTACAATTCTCCTGATTCTCCAGTGGACGCGCATGTGGCGTCGCGCTTCGAGAACATTCAACAGCTGACAGTGCATGCGCCGTCGTGCTGTATATATACTCAAGGTCGGCGCTCGCTCGCTCAGTTGCCGCTCGTCGGTTGGTTTGTACGGCGCGTCGACGTCCAAGGTCGCGGTGAAATGAATTCCAACGAATCCACAAACACAATGATCGACGTCCCTTCGACCAGCGCCGCCCTTTCGCATACGTGTGTACGTGTTCACTCATTTAACACCCCCTCCTACAACCACGTTAACCAATTTAGCCATCGACCCAAGTAAGTCGCAATTTAACACCCCATTTCACAACCACGTTAACCAATTTAGCCATCGACCCAAGTAAGTCGCACTTTAACACCCCGTTAACCAAATATATGCTCCGCATCCTCCTCAGTGTTCCCCCGAGGGAAGCTGCGGGCAATTTTTTTACCAGTCTGTGGATTATAGTAGACAGGTTTAGTTGGGCGTACGTAACGATCCCACGTACGCAGCACTGCCTAGGGAGAGAACTGCGCATATGCAGTACGTAACGTATCGATTCCAGAGATGCGTGCGTACTCCCGAGACAAGATGCTGCTTATGTAACGCAACTCTTACTGCGTTACGTTTTCGCGAGACCTGGAAGAAACCAGAACGACAATATATGGTGACAGCAGTGGTATTCGACGCAAAGAGCAACAGGGTCCTGATGCAAGGCGTGTGTACTTTACAATAAAAGGCGATGTTTTCATGCCAGACAAGGTAAATTCAAGCGGCGCGTTCCGGCATCCTGATCATCAGATGAAATTGCGTGGCGTCTCACTAAAATCCTCAAGAATTACCGTTGATAAGTTTTGTGCGGAAACGTGTCTCTTTCTGCCAAGCCTCTCAGCGAATCAACCCGTAAATAAAACCGCAGCTTGTTACGTACTTTTATTCATGGTGTAACATAACACGCCTTGGACGTTGTGCGAGCTTTCACTCCTTAAATGTGCCGGTAGTAATTGTAAGGCCGTGAATACCTAGAACGCGACCACTTGCTGCAGGGTACCCTGAGCCTCATCCGCAGCAGCACTGGATAGAACGCTGGGGTCGATCCAGTGTGGCCGTGTCCGATCAGACCCATTGCGCAGCCAAGTTCAAAACAACAAAGGTGAACGTGCACAGTCAGTGCACCTATAGGAACGATGCTAAAAATTTATACACCCAACGCCACGGCCTGACTTGTCACTGGTGGCCCTCACCCTAGCCGTCAGGATGCTTTTCTCGCAGAGGCCACGTTATTACTAAGACCTAGCATTCTTCTAGCGTGCGTGGCGCTGATAAGCATTCTAAACCCTTGTATCTCTAATACGACGTATCTAGTTGAGTGAAACGAATCAATGTACGTTAAACTAAAAGTGTCGTTGCGTGCTTCACTTGCAGCGCACGCAACGTAATTTTCACAGCGTACGCATCTTCCTCGTATGCCCACTAAAAGTATTAGTGCCGCCGTGTTTCCTCACAGCTGTGGGGGGAGGTGGAGCTGTTTTCTCCGCCACCAAGGTCGTGTCGACTTCGGTGGCCGGAGAGTCAGTAAGAGAGGGGGCGGAAAGACTGCCTTCTCCTTTCGGGTCCCGCGTTTCCGTTGTTGCGAGATTCCAGAGCATTGTGCGGGGCTCCCAAGAGGAGCTTGAAGCTGACAAAGTATCCATATCAATTTCGGTTAAATTAGCCCGAGGGTTGACTTCCATGAGCTTCGAGGGGCTTTTGTGTGCCGTTTTGCCACCTTGCGCTTCGTCTTTTAGGGGCGAAGCTCCCAATGGCGTGGCTTGTGCATCCCCGTTGTGGGTAACCACCCCTCGTTAATTCTTGAATCGGCCGTAGAGGGCGCTACTTGTACTATACGCTGAAAATGCAAACCATACGACACTAGAGGGCATTACTTGTAAAAAAGAAGGGTTGATGTCACACGTACCGAATGAGAAAGGGACGATCGTGAGACTACGATCGCGTGTTCTTCAGTGGCACAATATGTCAGGGGGCGCTCTATAGTACAGTAAAAGCACCGTTTTTGCGCACGACAGAGGATAGACAAGGCTGCTGAGTGGCGCGCACGCAGGGTGGCGGCGGCTCGCGCTCGAAGAAGGGACCCCCATAGAGTAGCATAAAAATGACAAGAGTTGTCAGTCGGGCCAAAAGGTGGCTGAGCTACGCAGCTTCCCCTCAGCCGTAGGATGACAACACATCACTTAATGCTTCAAGAAAACACGCGTGCTAGTTATTTACTACAGTACCTTTTCTGGTGCATTGTACGTCTACGTGTTTTTGCGCATGTGATAGTGGCCTGAATCTGTATTTATTTAGTATATAAGTGTTCTGTGTCTTTATCGTCTGCGATTGTACGGTGTGATAACATCGGGCTGTGATCAGGCATGAATCAGTCGTGAAAGAAGAAGTGCACATGGCGTCGACGCGAAGGCAACGTTGTCACGCCCAGTTTTCTTGAGCATTTGTGGCAATGAAGAAGTACGGGCAGCAGCAGGGAGAAGCCGTAAATGTTGTGCGATAACGCGCCTGGCGTGCGTCGTGGTCTTCGCTTGTTTTGGTTGCCTGTCAGCTTGACTGCTGGTAGGTACGAACACCATCAATACTATGTTAATGGCGTAATGCGTTTGTCAGTGAAGCATCAACCTATAGCGTTTCTGGCATTGTGCTGTTCGGCGCAAAGACATGTTTTGTGCTCTTCACTTCACGTACTGTTTTTGTGAATTGCTTCACACGAAACAACACTGTCGGGAATACTTCGCACCACGTTTGAGAGAAAATTCCTTGTTGGCTCAAAAAATTGAGTCGCCGCTCGCGTTGTTAGGTTTTCTTTGTGCCACTTTATGTATTGGAATTTACTGCACGAGTGAGATTTTGTGAAAATTGCAGCTATGCTCGATTTCGCTAACTGCGCCGTTCATAAATTGCTTGAAGCTTGAATGAGCGCAATAAGAGAAGTGGTGAATATGGAAAAATGTTTGCTAGCTAAAGCTAGGACGTAATCTTTGAGTAAACACTCTGCCTCGTAAATGGTTTGCATGACACCTAAAATTGATTTGTTCTTAAGCAACTGCTTGTGGCTGTTTTTTGCAAAAGAGCGATGTAAAGTGTGTAGAAGAAAATTATTTCGAAGATGGGAAAGTAACGTGGCCAACAATTTTTTTTTTCCTTTTTCGGTTCATATTGGAGTCAAGTGCTGAGGCAACTACTGCCACGTCGCGTTGTGCACTGTGTGTGTAGTTGCGTGCGTTTACTACAGTTTTACTCTGCTGCGGTTCTTCCTATATTGTTGCCTATATGTTAATTTCTAGTGTGTAATTCCTAATCATGATATGGCAGCTGTATTTTCGCGTCTCACAGTGAAATAATTTTCTTTGTGCCTGCGTTTATCTAAGATTAAGAAAGTGGGCATGTGCTTACCTAGAATATCACTGAAAAATAAAAGCTTTGGCTCCTCTAATCAATCTGTAGAGTGTCTTGTTAGGCGAGTTGGTTCACTCTAATCAGATTATGGCGCAAAAGAAACACGAAAGATGGACATGTACAAACTATAAACTAAATTTATTCGTAAAAGCGCACTGATATATATACAGGTTAACAAAGTGACACGTCATATTAGGAGAAGAAAAATCATTTTTAGTGGCACGCACTCAGGTAATTCATCTCGGTGTCATGTTCTCCAATAATTCTCTTGTTTCAATTAAATAGTGTGCATATACACACATTGACATCTTGTGCTTGCCGCTCTAGTAGTGCAGGTTACACGTAGCTCATTGATGCATGCAAATGATGCGTTAAAAAAATTTAAGCATGGATGAGCACGCACTTAGAAGTAGTCTCGGCGGCTATATAATAATGATCCTAGTCACTACAAAATGACTTTTAAGAGAGTCTTTTCTGTGGTCTGCCATCTCTGAGGCTGAAAAGTTTCACCACACCCGTTTGGTGCGCTGCGAACCCAAATCAGTCGAAGAGGCCTAGGAAATTGTCCTCTCTTGACCTTTTATGTTACTCTGTGGGACCCCGACGTGCGGGTGCGTGAGTCAGAAGCGCACCGCAAAGCTGCGCGGCCGGCGGAGCCACGTGGACCCTGCAGTACGACCACGGGAGGCCGAAGCGGTGGGGCAGTGGCGTGCAGACCCAGCTTCGACCCACTCTCCATCATTCACCCCGTAGATATGTTGTCATTTTTTTCTTCTTCGTCAGCTTTGACGATGCTGGCGTAGTCGTCAGCTCCCGCTGTTTGGCGCAGCTGCGGGTTCCTGGTGGCACTCGAGTGCCGCCTTTTGGCGTTGCGCACGAGTGCGTGGTGAAGATGCACTGACTTCATCTTTGTTGGGTTCATGAGGGAGCACCTCGGCCTGCTGCCTGTGACATTCATCTTGGAAGATTTAAAGATCTGCCTTCGAGTGCGGTGGTTGACCTCGGATTCTTGCTTGGCTGTAAACACAGGCCGACTGGAGCACATAAATAAACACGTCCTCCCGCTTTTAAAACTGATGGACCAGCTATCGGTCATCGACGACAGCAAATATTGGTGGCACATGGTGTATGCTGCCGTATGGTGGATGCTGGAGTGCCGTCAGTGCTGGCGAGTGAGACGGCGTCAGAACCACCGTGATAAGCTGCCGTTAAAAATAAATAAATAAAAAATAATTGTATAAAAAGTTTCATACAAAGCGCCCGTAAAAAAAGATGCAACCATGGGAATTCGAACGTGCAACAGTCAGATTCCCAACTGAACACAATAACCGCTGCGTCATGCTGACTTTTGTTTTATATTTTTTGTTATCAGTTCTTGCACGTAGTATAAGCATAAATATAAGACACCTTGAACAATAATAAGCACAACAGAAGTGATGTCCAGACAGTCGCGAAAATTTTTGTGGTTACAGTGCTAAAATTTTCTGATGTTCCCCAGGGGTTTAACCCTGAGAGCCGGTTCGCAAAATTGTCTTGTTGTTTGAGTATATCTAAGTATTGAGCTATTCTTTCGCGGAAAAGCATGCGCGCAGGATGCCTGTGAGGGTCACAGTGGTAACAAGCCATTCTACCCCGCCATAGACAATGGAGGCCAAGCAGCATTATTAGTTTAAATGGCAGTCCATCCTCCTTTTCTATTGCTAAAAACCTAAGACCCAAAGAATGTAGGCGTAGCTTTCTTTTAGAGTTCTCTGATTAATATCCCAGAAGGAATATCCCTTCCCAACATTGTAAAAAATGCGTTACCTATAGTCTCCGGCTTTCGGCATTTTGAATAATTAGAACCCCATGGCATGAAATCCTCATCTTCTAAGAAAATCGTAAAACCTGTAACGCACCCGAATGTAATTTAATGAAAAAGCTTTCTGCACACAGCTGAATTTGCATTTTCCTAACAAGCTTCATAACATGATTGCCCACTCCCCCATTACTAATTAACCTATACATAAGACTGACAGTTGGCAATTTGGTGTTAGTGCATAGTTATGAACAGCACCCGTGTTTGTGTAGTTTTATTCCTCTGTGTACCGTGTTTATTTTTGTGCCCTTCACAACTACAAATATATACGGAAAAAAATCATGTCACAAATGTCTTTATTCATTATGTATTTATACATCGAACATCCGTCAGCTGCCGGACTGTCATTTGTTTCGTTCTGGGTCTCGGTGATGGTTAGGCCTCGTATACAAGCTTCATGTGACGGCGACTTCACGAAGTCCTTCGGGCAACAGATGCGGTGGAAAGTCATGAATCTGCACTGTCTCACATTCGAAGGCCTTTAGTCCCAGGTTTCACGGTACCAAAATGATGTGGAGAAAAAGGACGAGCCACCGTCCGCATCGCCAAGCCCACCGTTGGCCTCCTCTTTATTCCTCCTTTTGCTCTATTTTAACCTAATGATGATAGTGTCAGTCGTTGTCTTTTACACAGTCTTCAGCAGGCTCGTTACAGGCACGTTTTGGTCACTTATGGTTGCTTGTTCGCACTGTTGATTTTACGGGTTCAAGCGGATACGCAGAGCAATGTAAGAACGAACACAGAACTGTTTTGCTTGTTCAACAAGTACGCAACACTGTGTTCAGAGTTTGATGTACCTGGTATGAAACACTGTTGTATTACATGGCAGTGACAATTTGCACGTTTTTTACGGCGCTTCGGTTGACCAAAACACAAACATCGGTACGCGATATAATAGTAAAATTATGAGTAAAGATAGCAGAGCAACACCATACGACGGTGATTAGTTCAGTGTTTCCTCATACAAATCTCAAAGGAAAGGAGGAATACTAGAATGCCTCTATATTTCTTAAATAGAGGTATTTAGAACCGAGACCAAAACGGGCTGTAATGAAAAAAAAACGTAATACTGTCACAGACTTATTCATGCCTCCTTACAGTTAGCTACCAGGAAATTGCAGCAGTCACCATGATTTATTTAGCAAATGCGACCAAAATAAATGCAGTAAAGAAAACAAAATACTTTCCTTGAGTTCAGCCAGAAGACCCGGGAGGTGAATACCTCGTAGGCGATAAAGAAAAAAAAACTATGCGCATGCTGGAACCCGTGTGCTCTACTGTACGCCCGGTCTGAGCCGCCGCTGGATGGATGGATGGATGAATTGATATGGCTGTACCATTTAGATCGGGTCGTAGCTCACGCCACCAAGCTGCAATACTTAATGAACCAAAACTAGATTTAATCTTTTCCCTTTAAATAGTGAGGTTGAGGACTCGTACTTTGCAGTGAAGGGTTTAATTTCACTCATGCCTTAAATTTAGCCACCAATCAGGTAACCTCTTTGTAGGTAATTATACCCGCATCAAGTTTATTTTCAGCTATAGAAGCTTGAAATTATGCGTATCTGCCATCATTATCTCTTGGTTTTTCAGTTATTCTCTCTTGTTCACGTTGCGTTTCTTCACGAAAAGGTGCTTGCTCTGTTAATAGTACCATAAGCCTGTCCAGCTTTCCCTCGCAACGCTTTTTCCTGTTGGGTTGCTTTTCTCACCGTGTTCTGAAGCTGAGCTGTTCGTCTTTTTGACTTGAACTGCACCGATAATTCAGGTGGCATTGCTCTTTTTAATACTGGTAAGAACATGGGCGCATAGCTCTTGGTATCCACTTTTAGGAACTTAAGTGCCAATATATTAACTTGCATTCTCTGTACTAGCATATTCTCTGAATTCTCTGTACTAGCCTAAGTCATCGGTATCTTGAGCAGACCTACACTTTCTCAAAACTCAAGAGCTTATTCATGTGCATCTCACGATGAACGATCACAATTTCCGAACGTGTTCTTTAAGGCATGTGATTGCGAGTCATAATTTTACTCTGCGAGTACTGATCTCCTTCAATAGCAGCCGCTGCTTTTCCAATTAGCAATGCTAAAATGTAATTGAACTTTTGTGTCTTGCTCGTGTTCGGTCTCAGTGAACTGCCGACTCGTACTAAGCCCAAAAGCGGTTGGTTCGACTCCAAAGGCTTCTCCTCGGAACTTCACCATTTGAAGCTTTGTTAGCTTAACTAGTTTCGTTGCTTCTTGGTCCTGTACTTGATGGCGTCTCCTGCCTTGTCCTAATCGTTTGAATCCGGTGTGCAGGCTGTCGACTCTGAATTTAGTATGCAGACAAAGTCGTCGTTAATTTCATGTCTCGTACTCTATGACACTTTCGACTTCACCTTCAGCATTGTCTTTTGTGAGGAACTTTTCAATTTGCTCGTTCACGCTCTTGAGACTGTCGCATATTCCTTTAATCTGCGCCTGCGTTGTAAGCAGCTCCTCCCGGTTAGCTGCATCATTAATTTTCTGCTCGGATGCGTTAATCAGCTACGTGATCTGGGAGCGAAGCACTTTAATTTTCTCCGTTATCATTTTGTGGCTCATATGGCGGCTAACAATGACTCTTACTTGCCATTCGTTCGTTCTTATGCTCGTACTGTCCACCGTGATCTCGTCGCTTGTTCCAGGTTCATCCTCTGCTCCTCCGCCGTTTTCTTCTCTGCTGATTTGTGGCAGGTTGACGTTTCTTGCCGGCGAGGAGGTAGTATCTTGGTTCACGGCACAATTATTAAGACGATCGAGACCAGGGCTGCTTCGAACGAATATGGTTTAATAGAAGAAGTAAAGTAGCACGCGCTCGCTCCAGGCAGCAGTCTTCTTTCTTCTTATACTGTCGTTTGATCATGATATTTTATATGCGCCTTCTTTCAACGTCGCGATAAACTGCCGCCTGTTCAGCAGAACCTACTCTCGTTCATTGCACATTTCACCACCGACATCCAAAATATCAGCGCGAAGGACGACGTGGTCGCCGACACGCTTTGATGTGTGCCACCATAAGCTTGGTGCAAATAACAGCAGACTACCTCGCCGAGGCTCAGACCATGGACGCTGAGCTGCAGGACTTCTCAAGGGCCCGTCTTCACTTAGCTATAAAAAGTCCTCCATTCCAGGGTCGGCAAAAAACAATCTGCTGCAATATGTCAACAAGTCAAAGGAGGCCCTATGTGCCCCTTTGCCGTCACCGTGGTCTTTTCAACTAGTTCCACAACCTCAGCCATCCCGGCATACGTGCCTCTACACGCCTCGTGGCTGACCGCTATGTCTCGCCCTCCATGCAGTGGGATTGTCGCACGTGGGCGCACTCTTGCTTTCAATGCCAACGCACAAAAATCGCCAGGCATGACACGTGCCTACTCGGAACATTCGCTCACCTATCAGGTCGGTTCGAGCCCGTCCACCTCAACATCGTAGGACCATTTGTCATGGCAGAAACCTACCGCTACTGCCTCACCGCCATCAACCGGCACACTCGATGGCCCGAGGCATGGCCCCTCGAGGGAATCACTGCGGAAGGCGTGGCTTCGGCTTTCTCTAGCTGGACTGCCCGTTTAGGGCGCCCCACCAACCAATGGCGACAGTTTGAGTCCCCCTATCCAGGCTCCTGGGATGGACCATCGCGTTTGAATACTTGACGACCACGAGCTTTCATGCCTTCGCCAACGGAATGATCGAGCATTTCCACCGACAGTTCAAAGTCGCCATTATGTTCTACGTTCGCAACCACCTTCAAGCCGGACATCTATGCTACACC